>CAUYRT010093111.1:0-15991 GCA_963574885.1 Lepilemur ruficaudatus | reverse complement strand
AATGAATGTTTATTTCTCAGAATTTTAAAAATGGGTGGCATGAATGTTTTAAAAGAGTCTGGTGACTTACTCATTTTAAGAGAAAAAGTATCTTTTGAAGTGTTTTTCAGTATCTTTTGGCTATTTTTAAGCAACAAGTTTAAACTACGACATAAAATAATTATCACAGTAAAAAAAAAAATTTGAATGCTACATGAAAGAAACTTTGAAGGGTATATTAGGCTAGCCCAATCACAAAAATAATTTAAAAAATAAAACTAAGAAAGAAAGACATAGGTCAAAACGTCTGCGTTATAAAATAAGCATATAAAAATGTGACTTGTATCCCGGCTTTCTATGCCTATGTGATAGGACCTGGCAAGCAATAAAGATGAGTGTTTAATTTATTCACTTACAACGAAATCAATTCCTAAAGACTGTAGGCTTTCAGCGATGTATTTCAGCATCCAGAGTGCAGAATGTAAAACATTAAGCAAACAAATTTTGAAATATGTAATAATGATTTCATTCACATCCATGTGGCAATATTTCTTAGTAGGAGTCTCAGATATGTAGCTATGAGCTCAGTGTCTTAAAAGTCATTATAATACCATCTCTCATAATTCTGTAAGGAAAGCTGTTAAAAGACTGTGCAAAGGCAAAATAGCATATACCAGTTTTCTGAAATTCTTGGGAGAGAAAACTGCATGTTCTGGATTTGACAAAATGTCAAGAGAAAAAAAAACACTTGTAAATGTGTTTATACATTAGACATATTTATAAGCCAATCACTGAGCCAAGTTCTGGGGAAAGTGATTATGAGCACGGAGGCCTGCCCATATGCAGAAATGAAGAGGACAATTAAATAGCCCCCTCTGATTAAATGCTGTAATCCAAAGACAGCAGACACACAGGTGCAGTGGGAGCCATGCCAAGAATCCCCCAACCTAAACTGGAGGAAAGGGCAGGGATCCAGGAGGATTTCCTGGTGGAAGGGATATCTAGGTTGAGGCCTAAAGGTTGAGTAGAAGTTGGCAAAGTAAAGAGGAGAAGGAGGACTCTTTCATGCAGACGAAATATGACTAGCTTAGGTGAAGACTCAGAGGTGAGAGAAAACATGGGGACTTGAAGAAATAAAAGTTCAACAGAGCTAGAACTTAGACCCAGGAAAGGCAAAAAATGAACTTGAAAATATAGGTAGAAGGTACAGCATAAAATGCAGACTGCATAACATGAAGAAATATTACCTACGGAGAGTGAAAAGCCTTGAGTTTGAAGTTTCCAAAGGACTACTCTATGCAAAATGGACTGAGGGACGCAGGTGAGGAGGAGGATGGCTTGGAGAGGCTGTGGCGGTGGAGATGGAATGAAGCTGATGAGGCTGGGGTGGATTTAGAGGTAGAATTGCCATGGCTTGGTGAGAGTCTGGATGTGCAGACTGAGGAGTGGAGGGAAGTGAGGGATCAAGGTGATTCTCTGGTTTAAGCTTTCCCATTTAGACAACTGGGTGCATGGTGGTATCGGTCACTAAGAAAAGAACTGTTAAGGGAAGAGTGGTTTAGGTCTCGTATGTAGATAAGCTTTATGCATGTTGAGTTGGAGATACCTATGAGACTTCTAAGTAGTGATGTCCAGTGAGAGCTGGATCTGCAGATCTGGAGCTCAGGAGCAGAGCCCCGATGGAGATGGAGATGTGGGAGTCATCATATTACAGCTGGCGATTGGAATCTGAGGGGTGGGTGATGTGTCCCCAGAATAATGCTTGCTGTCAGAAGACAAGGGATCTAGGAGGAAGTAGCATATAGAGCACCATAAAGGCATGTGATCAGAGAAAGACAATTTTGTGTCTTAGCCCAGATTTCCTAAGAATCAAAGCTACATCTTTAATCCTTTATTGGAGGTGGGGCATGGGGAGGGCTGTGCCATGGCTGGACAGTAAGAATAAGAGAAAGAAAAATAGAAGTGAAGTAGGAAAGACAGGAAAATAAATACGCAGTGATGCACTATGTTGTTTGCCACAGGCCCATAAGAAACAGCCTGGTGTTTGGTCACATAAGACATCTCCCAAGTGATCCTATGTAACCACTGCTCTTGAAACACTCTCTCAGGCAGACAGTGTGCAGTTTATCTTCTAGCTCTTTTTCCATTCCTGCCTCTCCCTGATGACTCAGCCTCCCTGTGCATTAACTTCCTTGCATTTCTTGGTTGTGCTAATCAGCCCTTCCAGGCAACCATCGAGGAAGCAAAGGTCTCTGGGGGTCTATTTTGCTGTAGTCCTGGTAACTTGCAGTACTCCCTCCACCATGGGCCCAATAAGGCTTTGTTCTGGGGACTTAAGACAGAGAGCAGCGTCAGCAGATGCAGTCCTGGTGGCAGCAGCTGGAATTTTACAAATGATGAAGCCGTGTGACTCTCACTGGGCCTCTCTAACTGGGGGGAGCATTTCTAGCCCAGGCAAGTTGCCAAAAGGCTGAATACATTTTTTAAAGTACAGAATGAATTTTTAAAATTGCAAAGTGAAAGTGGGTCTAGTACATCCTGCAAGGAAGATAGAGAAGTTAGAGAAATGAAAGAAAGCAGAATGATGTCACAGATGGCAAGGGACTAGTATATTTAATGTTTCTGTCAAGTCAAATAAAAAAGAAACTATAGTGGATATGTATGGACTAGTGTGCATCTGGTAATGCAGTTTTCCTGTAGGGAATCACACTTCCCCTACTCTTGGTTCATTGAGTTTGGATTCAGTAAACACCATCCAGTGGTTCTCAGGGTCAGTATAGGCTCAGGTGCAAAAAATGACTATAAGCCACCCCCTCCCAGCACAGGGGTGGCCCATGAGCCAACCAGGCCAATGGGACTCCATGCCAGGGATTTTGCTGGAACAACTAGTAAAGAGATGCAAGCCTGGCATGTTTAAATTTTGTAAACCAATGAATGCCCCTTCTTGCTTAAGTCAGCTTGAGTTGTTTATTATTCTGCCATTTCTGTCCCTCTTGACTGCTACAGAGACCGGAAAGTGTCCACTGGATTTAGTCACAGAGACCCTATGGCCTCAGTGAGGGTGGGGTCAGTGGAGTGGTGCTGGCAGAGGTTGGGGTGATTCTTACTTCTACTTCGTCCTCTTTCCTCAAACCTTAAAATGCTGTTTCATCTACAGATGGAAGTATTGAGAAGCACAGTGTTTAAAGAAGCAGAAATGTCCAGCACAGACTGTATGGCACCACTGAGTCTTGCTCTGGACCTCACAAGAGGAGACTGCCTCTTCCTGGGCACCAAGGCATCTCCAGAACTCAGCACACCACCATCAATTTTCAAAAATTGCAAGGACTCCACGGCAATGAATCAGTTTGATTTGAATTTTCATTTCCCCCAAGTACTTAACCTTGTACCAGGTGTATAGTGTACTTCTATTCAATATAAAATGTTCATTTGAGTTGCCCAATCTACCTGAGCAAGGAGCAGTCCACAGAGGTACCAAATCTACAGTTTCCACAGAAATGGTGTCCTTCTGATGGCTGAATGTGATTATATTTTGGTCAATTTTTCAAAATCTGATTACTCTTAAGATTGTAGATGTAGAAGTCTTTATGTTAATTTTATGATTGTTTCCTTCATCTCAACTCTTCTCCTTAGGATGATAACAAATCTGTTACTCAAACCTCAGTTTCCCCTCACAGTGTTTCTTGTGTCTTCCTCTACTTTCCTATTCAAGTTACATTCCCAGATTCAGGTGCTCATTGACTCTGGCCTAGAATAAAGAAACAACATCCTAATTGATCTTTTTGCCTCTGATCAATATCTATTCTTATGGATTATCATATACATTATTCATAGGTTAATAAATTTATAATTTCATCAAATGTATGAGCTTTAGTTAAAGCAGAGGCACTGAGTGATCATATAACTACAGAGTATGCTTCTTTTCTGGCATTTATGATAGACAATCTTTTATTACAATTGGTTGTAGGCTATCTTAGTCCATTTGTGCTGCTATAACAGAATACTTGAGTTTGGGTAATTTATAATGAATGAAAATTTATTGGCTCATGGTTCCTGGGGCTGGGACATCCAAGATTGAGGGGCCAGCATCTGGTGAGGGCCTTGTTGCTGTGTAATCCCATGAAATGCACTCCCAAAATAATGACATTAATCCATTCATGAGGGCAGAGCCCTCATTACCTAATCACTTTTTAAAGGTCCCACCTCTCATTGGGGATTAAGTTGTCTACACATGCACTTTGGGGGACACATTCAAATCATAGCACATTTGTGTCTTCCTGTTTATCTTCCACTCTTCCTTAAAGCACAATAAATTTTTTGACATTGGAGGATAATTCAGTGGGCCTGAACGCAAGTATAAGGCCATGAGGCAATTAAATATAGAGAGTTTTCCTTAAACACTGGCATATGGCAGGTAGATATTAATTTTCAAATTAGCTATTGGAAGTGTGGTTTGTGGCCTGACATTGTTTTATGAAGGAGCTCAGAAAATTTTCTCCAAAATATGACACCTTGGTATAAAGAGTATTTAGAATTAAAGGCCCTTAGAGATCAGCAGACTTTGGGAAGGGGCTTTCCCTCTATCTACATAACCAGATAGGCCTATCAAAAGAACAATCAGCTTCCCTTCCCTTCCCTGTTATCTCACTATATTTTAGGAAAGAAGATCAAGAATGCAACCAGACATGGACAAATCATTTTAAACATAATATCTGCCTCTCAAGTTAATTTACAAGTCAACCTATTTCCCCCATCCATTCATTCTCCTAAGTATCCATTCATCCTCCCTTGCAGCCATTTATTGTCCCTAAACAGCATTACCTATATTCCTCATCTCCTCCCCTGTAAAAGGGTGGTATAAAAATATATATATCCCATTGGGATATTGGGTAATCACTCTATGATTCTTCCCATGTACACGGTAAATAAAACTCTCTCTCTCTCTCTCTCTCTCTCTCTCTCTCTCTCTCTCTCTCTCATTAATCTGTCTTAATCTGCCTTGTAAATTGATATTTCAGTAAACTTTTGGGGGAAAGAAAAAGTTTCCCCTCACCTCCATAGTTGCTTATTATTTCATTTCATAGGCCTGGTCAATATGGAACATAATATCAATGTGTTCTTATATTTTAATAAATTCAGTAACAATGTGGTATAAAATTAGTTTGAGCACAACGAACAATGATAGCTGACTAAAACTTTTTTTAATGGAGAATTCTTCTTTGGCATGTCCCTTTTTGGTTGGCATTTTTGCAGGATCTTGACTGAGATTTTGCACATTTTTCAAACTCAGAAAATATCTATAGTAAACAATAAAATGTATATGTTTAAAATTAAACTTCATTTGAATATACTTTCTGATTTCTCATCTGCACCTGAAAAAATAAATTCTTTTTTGAAAGGAAAAGGAAATGCATTTGTAAGGTTCATTTCCTCTGGGAAAAGTGGGGTTTTCAGAACAATTTTAATGTTTTTATTTTTCTTCAACTTAAAACTTGTGATTTAATTTTTATTCATATTTTATATTCATATTTTCATGATAAAGAGATGCTAAGTCATTTTTAAACACCTCTTTATCATCTGAATTGATGAAGAAAGAGAGCTAAGGGACAAAATAGAGAAAGGATTTTAAAATCTCATATTGGATCAATTTCTCTAATCCTCTACTACTCAGCACTAATTAGCAGTAGTAGATAACTCTCTTTCTTGTGGAAGATTTGGAATGAATATTTATCACAATTTTCAGTTTTCCATCTCAGCTCAATAATGCCATCTCACACTTTCATTTCTTTTGTTTTAATGGAATCACCTTTGTAGTACAAGTTTGGGACTTCAATGTTAAGTATAATCAGCCAAATTTTCTCTGAACAGAAGTCAGCATTATGTTGGCTCATACGTGACCCAAAAGCTCTCCTCTCCCTTTTGATCCAACAGCTTTGTCTGTGGCACTGCCAGATATATGTGGAGCCGATGTTATTAGCCAACAGTGATAAAAGATTTTTAGAAAGGTAACAAAAACTTCTCATCCAAAAATGTTAAGACAAAAATTAAGCTCTCAAACCATCTTTTTTCCTTTCAGTCTATTAGCAAAATATATCTGACGATGTTTTGAAGAGGTTGTTTACTTGGGAGAATGAGGAGTGGCTGGTATGTGCCAAGTTCTTATTCCCTGTTTGGAGCTACACCATAGAAGTGGGTGAGTGTGGAGTATGGCACTGCCATTGGGTTCAATTCCTATATGCCATGTCTCCACTGAGTGCTTTACACACATTACCATCTTATGTTCTTTTCCATAGCTCATTGAGGGAGGGAGGATTATTGCACCATTTTTAGAGATGGAAACTGAGTCACAGTTTTAAAACTTAAGAGATCTAGGTCAAATGCAAAGGAGCAAAGTTTAGAATCTCTTTAGATTTTTCAAAATTCACAGTTAAAGATAAAGGGCTATAGGGGGATGGCTTCAAAATTTGGCAAGCAAAATAGCTCTTACCCAGCCAAACCATTAATCAAGTGAGGACGGAACAAGGACATTTTCAAACTAGAGAGTTCTCAAAAAACAACATCAAAAAAACAACCCGCCATTTCTTAAAAGGCTGTGATCTAACACAGGCATAAAGTGCCTGTGGAAATGGAAAGGAAAAAGAGGAACTTATGGGCTATAGGAAACAGGAGATAGCAAAAAAGGAAAAAACTTTTCTCCATCCTGCTTCAATCTTGACTGGCCTTGACTTTCTTAGGACAATGAAATGGTAGCAAAAGGCAGAAGCAGAAGCTCCCAGCAGAAGTTCTTAGAGCTTCCTTATTACTATTCTTGGGACCTCTGCCATCTCACTGTATGGAAAATTCCAAGCTTGACTGCCGGACAGTGAAAAGCACTCTGCCCAGTCATGGCCCCAGTTAACCTGTCCAGCCAGCTAATCACAGAACAGTCCCTAACTGAATGGCAGTCAGACACATGAGTGAATGCAACTGAGACCAGCAAAAAACTAGTTGGCTGAGCCTAGCCCAAACTATTGACCCACAAAATTGTAAACAGAATACATGGTGATTGTTTTGAGCAAAAAATTTTACAAAAGCTTTCATCCTGCAAGAGATAACTGATAATAAAATTTGGAGTTCAATATGGAGTATTGTCAATGAAAAGCCTGAAATATCCAGCACTGGCTGCCAACCAGGCAAGAGGCAAAAGCCAGAAAAGCAGTGAGAAAGCTGTTTGCAAACTTTGGCAGAATGGTGACTAGAGTTTTGTAGGAGCACAATAAGTGGCAGAACTAATACCTGCAGCAACTCTGAAAAGAACAAGCACCCAATGCACTTTCAGATTTGCTTAGGAGACCAGCAGCCAGAATCTAGAAAGTGCTATTTAATTTCTTTTGTGGTAGTGAGCAGGAAGAGAGAAATGAGTTAAAGCAGCAGTCCCCAACCTTTTTGGCATCAGCAGCCAGTTTCATTGAAAAGAATTTTCCCATTGACAGGGGTAGGGGATGGTTTTGGAATGATTCTGGTACATTACATTTATTGTGCAGTCAAACCTCTCTGCTAATGATAATATGTATTTGCAGCTGCTCCCCAGCTCTAGCATCACCACCTCAGCTCCACCTCAGATCATCAGGCATTAGATTCTCATAAGGACTGTGCAACCTAGTCCCTTGCATGCACAGTTTACAGTAAGAATCTGTATCTTATCTCCTCTAAGAGATCCTATCTCCTATATTTTATCTCCTATAACAATCTAATGCCACAGCTGATCTGACAGGAGGTGGAGCTCAGGTGGTGGTGGGAGGGATGAGGAGCAGCTGTAAATACAGATGAAGCTTTGCTTGCTCACCCATCACTCACCTCCTGCTGTGTAGCCCAGTTCCTAACAGGCTATGGACCAGAACTGGTTCATAGCCTCAGGGTTGGTGACCACAGAGTTAAAGAATTGTTTAGTTTTCAAGCAAAATTTAGAGGGAATATAGAAGGCTTGGGACTGACTGACTTAGGAAATAAAACATTCTCATGTTCCACGTCTCAAGCTAGTAAAAAATTCTTAATGATAAACATCAAATCAAAAGTGGGGCTGTACAGTCCATTGTTAAGACCTCTGACAATTTTAGGGTAGTGCTAGAAACACCTTTCAACTATTATAAGTAAAGAAGTTTCTCAGAAACTTAGGGGTTTAATACAAGCAAAAGAGCCACCATATTTAACTTAAAATGAGTGAGATTGTTCAAATTTCAGAAAGTCCTTTAGGCTCCCAAAATTCCACTTGCATAAAGCATATTTAGATATTATAGCTACTCACCAACAAAATGGGCCATTTTTTAATCAGAAGAAAATGACACTTCACAAAGGCATCAAAATTCCAAAAGATAGAGCCAACAGCCATAAGGAGCAACAGATTAGGATCCTATGTCTTGAGCACAGTAGAGGAAATCAGGTGGGGAGCCACTCCTAAGGATCAGAACCAATATCTAATCAAGGAAAATCTTCTGTCCTTAAAATGGGGAATCCAGCATATTTGTCCTGCAGGATTTCAAAATTCTTGTGAACGAGTGATTGCCCTTTTGGATTGAGCATGTCTATTGTGATACATCATAAATATATGGCAGAGTATGGCACAGTATAGAATGTGTGGGTTACCTATATGATATGCATGTAGGGAGTGTGTGTGGTAGGGGACATATACCTTGTCTTAGTTCATTGATCTCTGCATATAAAGGACTCACATCTGAGGAAATGCTGAGGTTCTGGACTTCAAATCTGAGGCCATAATTCTATGAGACTTTTGGGAGATCTGAGATGAGGGACATATTTTACAAATGATAGTAATGTAGCTTGTTGTAATCAGAAAGAAAATTACAGTAAATTTCAAAATCATCTACGTCGCTTTGTAGCTCCCCAGTCAAAGATTGAATCTTCCTCTACCTCCAGAAATCTGGTCTAGCCTTGTGACTTGTTTTTGGCTAAGGGGATAGAAATAGGTATGATGCAAGCAGAGAATTGAAAAGTGCATGGGCCTTGGGGATTCCTCTTTTGCTGCTTTTGGGATTATGGGAAAAACTCTGAGCTAGCCTGATCAATAATCAGAAATGTGTGATCTAGTACCACCTTTGCTGCAGCTGAGCAGCCAGCACCGTGAAGCTCTGATAGGCAGCTTCTGATGACATATATATCAGAGAGCCAAGAGAAGACCAGTAGAACCACTCAGCTAATCCCAGGCCAATTTGCTGACTCACAGATCATGAGCTAAAAAATGACTGGGGTAATTTTTTGCACAGAAATGGCTGATACACTTACCACGCAGCAATTGGCTGATGAACCATCATTCTACACTTTAGAAAGTGACATATTACCTATTCACTTCTCTTCTTTATCCCTACTGGGCACACTTTAATTCTAACCTATCCCAGTTTGGATGGACACATGTTTAAGTGTCAGACCATACTGTATATTTATCCTGGAGCATGTCTGGAAAGCAGCAGTTGTTCAATGTCTTGAGAGAAAATACAATAATGTTTTGATAGATGGATAAAAATTAAGATGCCAAACCCATTTGAAAGACAAATTTCTATGTATTCCCTCCTCTGTGAGGATATTTATCATTATTCCACTCCCCACTCCAGCATCCCTTTTGCTTAAAAATCATTTATATCTCTGTACAATCTCTTTGACACTGGCCCTGTTTGTGCCAAGATCACACAGTTAAATTAGTACCACGGTTAAGAAGTAACCTGAGGGACACTCATTCTGCTTCATCTCCTTGTCCCTGCTGGTTTACTAGAGTTTGTCTCTTCCATGCCTGTGAATGTCGGTGACCTGCTGTGTGAGGACCCACCTTCACATCACCTCCTTGCTCTAACAATGGGAGGCTGGAGTTAGATAGATCTGGGTTCAGATCTTTGCTTTGGCACTTACCAGTTCTGTGTTAGGGGGACTATATGTACCTCATGATGTTTTATAAGGATTAAATAGGTTGATCCATGAGAAGTGTTTTAGGGCCTTGCATGTATTAAACTCTCTATTTTTTAATAGATTAATGTGACTGACAGGTACATAGCACCTTTGCTTTTGCTGCCATTGTCACAAGTTTACAAGACTACTATGCTTTAGCATGGTCCATTGCACTGGATGGAGTTGGAGGAACTGCATCTTGGTCTTTGTGTAATCTATTTAGTACGTGCTTCTTTCTGGTCAAAGGGTAAGAACAGATTTGGCAATGCAGTGGGATGCATAATCTAAAGCTAGCTGAATGTCTCAGGGGGAGATCAGCCTGCTTAGCAGAACTGGAACCACTACTGAGGCAATAGTATGGTTTGGGAAGCAACTGGGTTTCCTGGATTGAGCACAGCAGCAGGAGTCATGGGACCTGGGCTTTATGCCACTGGGTCCCAATGCTAATGTGATGTGTGACCTTGGGCAAACCACTTTCCTCCTCTTCTTTCCATTAGAGGAAAATAATTGATCTTATGGCCACACCTCACAAAGATGTAGTGAAGATGAATGTAGAATATATGGAGCAGCTTCAGAGGGAAATACCACAGAGTACCTAATTAGTTTTATAATCTATAATTAAGTCTATAAATAGTGAGGAGGTATCCACACCTGAATTATACATTTAAAAATGTGACTTTACTTTTATCTTTCTAAGGAAAATAAAGACCATTTTATTGCTCATATTAGCAGAGAAGACAAGCTGCAATATACAAAGATCATGGCCTTAATGCAGCCTTAATGCATCTGGGCTCTCTAGTGAGAAAAGCCTCCCGGTGAAAAAAGTAATATGCACATCAGAAGTTCAGGCAAAAGATGGTCAGATAGACATTAGCAATGCTAGAATAGAATTCTCCAGCATTCATCCCCCTGCAAGAAAATATCAAATTGAACAACTAATACCCTTCACAAGAGCTAGAGAAATGAGGTGCGATAATACACCTAGGTAGAGCATGAAAATAAAAACAGAGAAAGAGATCTCAACCATGAGGGGAAAGGAGAGGTAAGTGAGGAGCAGATTTTGCTTCTGTTCCCAACACTTAGACCACCCAAGTAAAACCTAGCACTGGACATGCCCGCAAGGTCCCAGGCTCCAGGCTAGTACCTGTAGAATGAGCCTCTGAGCCTTCCTGGCACCAGGCAGAATCCTTCAGCCCCCAAGCTCCACGCCTGTCCTGCATATTAGGTCTCAGGGCTTGCCCCAATGCCAACACAAGGGTAACATTTCTAAACTCATTTTATGAGCACAGAATTGCACTGATAACAAAGCCAGACAAGGACACTAAAAGAAAACTGCAATTTGCCTGGTGAACATAGATCCAAAAATCCCCAACCAAATACTAACAAACTAAATTCATCAAGATATTAAAAGAATCATTCACCATGATCAAATGGAATTTATTCCTCCAATGCAAGGATTGTTCAATACACACAAATCAATAAACATGATCCATCACATAAACAGAATGAAGAATAAAAATCAAATAATCATCTTGATACAGAAAAAGCATTTGACAAAATTCAGTGTCCTTTAATGATAAAGCCTCTCAACAAATTAAATATAGAAGAAAGTTATCTCAACATAATAAAGGCCATATATGTCAAGCCAAAAGCTAACATCACACTCAAAGTTGAAATAATGAAAGCTTTTCCTCCAAGATGTATAGCAAGACAATATTGCACATTCTCATAAATTCTATTCAGCATAGTATTGGAAGTCCCAGCCACAGCAATTAGGCAAGAAACAGAAATTAAAAGCATCCAAATGAAAAAAAAAACAAGAAGTAAAATTGTCATTTTTGTAGATGATATTATCTTATATGTAGAAATCACTAAAGGCTCCATCGAAAAACTGTTAGAACAAATAAACTCTGTAAAGTTTCAGGATATAAAATCAATATCTGAAAATGAATTCTATTTCTATACACTAACAATGAACAATCCAAATATGATATTAATAAAACAATCCATTTATAATAGCATCTAAAGAATAAAATACTTAGGATTAAATTTAATCAAGGAGGTGAAAGATCTGTACACTGAAAATTATAAAATATTGTTGAAAGAAATTAAAAATGATACAAATATATGAAAATATCTGTGTTTATGGGGTGGAATAATTAATATTGTTAAAATGTCTATAGTAGATTATCTAAACAAAAGAAAATCCAAAGGTAAGAAGCAACAGCTGCTCCAGATGGGAAGGAATCACAGCTAAAGCAGTCCTGAGATGAAAATTCATAGCCTTAAATGCCTACATCCAAAAGACAAAAAGATCACTAATCAACAATCTAATGAATTGACTCAAAGAACTGGAAAAGGAAGGGCAAACGAATCTCAAACCCAGCAGAAGAAAGAAATAATCAACATCAGAGCAAAACTAAAAGAAATTGATAACAAAAGAATGAGATAGCAAAAAGAACTACATGAAAGATTAATGAAACAAAAAACTGGTTCTTTGAAAAGATAAACAAAATTGACACACCTCTTCCTAGATTAACAAGAAGCAGAAAAGAAAGAACTCTAATAAACTCAATAAGGAATGAAAAAGGAGAAATTACAACTGACATGATGGAAATACAAAATATCATCTCTGAATATGATAAAAATCTCCGTACACATAAACTTGAATACATGGAGGAAATGAACATATTCTTAGAAACACACAGCCTCCCTAGGCTCACTCTTGAAGAATTAGAACTCCTGAACTGACCAATATCAAGTACCAAAATTGAAGCAGCAATAAAAAGCTTTCCTAGAAAGAAAATTCCCAGACCAGAGGATTTAACACTCCAATTTTACCAGACCTATGAAGAAGAACTGGTGCCTGTCCTGCAGAAATTATTCCACAACACTGAGAAGGAAGGAATCCTCCCCCAACACATTTTATAAAGCCATCATCACCCTGATACCAAAACCAGGAAAGAGGTCAACAAAAAAGGAAACCTACAGCTCAATATCTCTTATGAATATAGATGCAAAAAGTCTCAATAAAATCCTAGCATATTGAATTCAGTTGCTCATTAAAAAAATAATCCATCATGACCAACTGGGCTTTACCCAGAGACCCAGGGATGGTTCAATATATGCAAATTTGTAAATGTAATTTACCACATAAACAGACGTAAAAATAAAGACCATATGATCCTCTCAGTAGATGCAGAAAAAGCATTCAACAAAATTCAGCACTCCTTTATGATAAGAATGCTCAACAAAATAGACTGGAAGGGACTTTCTCAAAATGATAAAAGCCATATACAACAAACCCACAGCCAACATCATACTGAACAGAGAAAAACTGAAATCATTCCTACTTTGCACTAGAACCAGAAAAGGTTTTTCTCTATCACCATTTCTATTAAACTTAGTACTAGAAGTCCTAGGCAGAGCAATCAGACAAAAGAAGGAAATCAAGGGCATCTGAATGGGGGCAGAAGAGGTAAAACTATTCCTCTTTGCTGATGATATGATCTTATATCTAGAAAACCCCTAAGTTTCTGCCATGAGACTACTGGAATTGATAAATAAGTTTAGTAAAGTCTCAGGTTACAAAATCAATGTATACAAATCTGTATTATTCATATATGCCAATAACAATCAAACTGAGAACCAAATCAAAGACTCAATACCATTCACAATAGCAACAAAGAATATAAAAGATCTAGGAATATATTTAACTAAGGAGGTGAAAGACCTCTATAGGGGAACTACAAAACCCTAAGGAAGGAAATAGCAGAGTACATAAATAGATAGAAAACCATACCATGCTCATGGATATACAGCATCAACATTGTTAAAATGTCTATGCCTCCTAAAGTGATCTATAGATTCAGTTAAATCCCTATTAAAATACCAACATCATTTTATCCAGATCTAGAAAAAATAATTCTATGTTTCTTATGGAACCAAAGAAGACCTTGTATAGCTAAAGCAACCATAAGCAAAAAGAGAAAATTGGAACACATCAATTTACCAGACTTCAAGCTATACTACAAGGCTATCATAACCAAAACAGCATAGTACTAGCACAGGAACAGAGACATAGACCAACGGAATAGGACTGAAAACCCAGATGTTAAACCATACTCATATAGCCACCTGATCTTTGACAAAGAATACAAAAACATATACTGAGGAAAAGATCTCTATTCAATAAATGTTGCTGGGAAAATTGGGTAGCCACATGTAGAAGATTGAAACAGGACCTGCACCTCTCACCTCTCACAAAAATCAACTCATGATGGATAACAAACTTACTTAAGGCATGAAACCATAAGAATTCTAAAAGAAAACATTGGAAAAACTCTTATAGACATCAGCCTGGGCAAAGAATTTATGAAGAAGATGCCAAAAGAAATCACAGCATCAATAAAAATAAACACATGAGACCTAATCAAATTAAAAAGCTTCTGCACAGGCAAAGAAACTACCACTAGAACAAATAGACAACCTACAGAATGGGAAAAATATTTGCATGCTGTACATCTGATAAAGGGCTGATAACTACAATCCTTATAGAATTCAGGAAAATCAGCAAGAAAAAAAAAAACCGTTAAAAAGTGGGCAAAGGACATGAACAGAAACTTTCAAAAGAAGATAGACTAATGGCCAACAAACATATGAAAAAATGCTCAACATCTCTAATCATCAGGGAAATGCAAATCAAAACCACAATGAAATATCACCTAACTCCAGTGAGAAAGGCTTTTATGAAAAGTCCGAAAACAACAAATGTTGGCATGGATATAGAGAGATGGGATCACACTTACACTGCTGGTGGAAGTGCAAACTAGTATAGCCTCTATGGAAATTAGTATGGAAATACCTCAAAGAACTTAAAGTAGAACTACCATTTGATCCAACAATCCCACTACTGGGTATTTACCCAAATGAAAAAAAGGCAATCTATAAAAAAGATGTATGCACTTGAATGTTTGTATTAATAGCAGCACAATTCACAGTTGCAAAAATGTGGAAACAATCCAAGTGCCCATCAATACATGATTGGATTAACAGAATGTGGTGTATGTATACCATGGAGTACTACTCAGCCATAAAAAAATGACAAACTATCTATCATATTATCCTGGATGAAGCTGGAATCCATTCTAAGTGAAGTATAACTAGAATAGAAAAATAAATATCACATGTACTCTCCATTAAATTGGTACTGCTTGATCGATACTAACATGCACACATGGAAGTAATATTCATAGGTGTACACACACCTAATGGGTGCGGTGTGTGCCATCTGGGGGATGGACACACTTGAAGCTCTGACTCGGGTGGGGCAAGGAAATATACGTAACCCAAACATTTGTACCCTTGTAATATGCTAACATTTAAAAAACTTCTTTAAAGTCTATAGTAGCCAAAGCAACGTATAAATTTAATGCAAACTCTAACAAAATTCTAATGACATTTTTTCACAGAAATAGAAAAAAATAATTCCTAAATTCATTTGGAAACAGAAAAGACCTCAAATAACCGAAGTAATCTTGAGCAAGAAGAACAAAATGGGAGGCGGAGCACTTTTTGATTTGAAAATATATTACGAAGCTGCAGTAATCAAAACCACAGTATGGTACTGGCATTTATACCAATGGAACAGAATAGAAGCCTCAGAAATAAATCCACATTTACCTTTATGGTCAACTGATCTTTGACAAGAATGCCAAGAACACACAATGGGGAAAGGTAAATCTCTGCAATAAGTGATGTTGGGACAACTGGATAACCACATGCACAAGAGTGAAATCAGACCCTTATCTCACACCATATAGAACTACCAACTCAAAGTGCATTAAATACTTGAATTTAAGACCTGAAGCAGTAATGCTACTTGAATAAAACATCGGGGGAGGGGGCGGTGAACTCCATTACATTGATCAGGGTAATGGGTTTTTTTTTTTTTTTTTTTTTGAGACAGAGTCTCACTCTGTTGCCCGGGCTGTAGAGTGCCGTGGCATCAGCCTAGCTCACAGCAACCTCAAACTCCTGGGCTCAAGCAATCCTTCTGCCTCAGCCTCCCGAGTAGCTG
>CAUYRT010093110.1:0-101830 GCA_963574885.1 Lepilemur ruficaudatus | reverse complement strand
CCAATTAATTTCTTTCTATTTATAGTAGAGACGGGGTCTCGCTCTTGCTCAGGCTGGTCTTGAACTCCTGACCTTGAGCGATCCACCCGCCTCGGCCTCCCAGAGTGCTAGGATTACAGGCGTGAGCCACCGCGCCCAGCCTCCGTCTTAGTTCTTAATTATTTAATTATAATTATGTTGCCTCAAAAAACAAACTTTGAAATCATTCAGAAGGAAACAACAACAAAAAAATAATAACACAAAGTTATAGTTTTCCTTCTTCCAGTTCGTTGATTGTCATGAAGTGACTTTCTACCAAAGCAAGGAGAGATGATTATTTAACACTTACTTTCAGCCAGTTAGTGTCTTAAGGCATTTACATCACCTTCCCCTTCTTAATCCTCACAACTCTAATAGGTAGGTACTGTTGTTTGCCACTCGTTCACACACGTGGAAACTAGAAGTGCATTGGTTTTCCTAAGGTTGCACAGCAGGTAAGAGGTGAAAGCATGATGCAACCCCAGGTTCTTGATTGTCATATTGATCGTCGTTAATGTCCCATTTATTCTTTGGTTGGTAATATAAAAACCAGCTTTTTAATTGAATTTACTATTCTATTTAAAGGAGCTTTGAATGTAATAGCAAAAATTCCTTCTACTACCTAAGTTTCAATAGAAAAACTGTTATTTTAAAGAATCTGTAAAGGCATAGACTTATCCACATCAAACAGAGTGTAAAGGGCCCCCAAAACTAAGGACAATGTTATAATAGATAAATCCAGCATATTTAGTATACTGATGAAATTGTTCATTATCATCTTGAACCTTATACTTTAAGGAAGCTAAATAAAAACCAGTAACCTCAAATAGTATTTCATTAAATAGGTAAGTCCTTATTATTAACCCCTCAGTACTTCCTGGCTCAGTGGCAGTTTCTGAGACTGTGTCTAATAATTTGAATGGATCGTGCAGGCATGTGCCTTACATTTGGAATGTCTTAGAGTTGCTTCTTGGAAGCTCCAGTGCCACTGGATGACTTGAGTAAATTATACACATATTCCCATATACTGACAGAAGTTTTCACGCTTTGCATTGCATAGAGCCTAAAGCACCAGCACACAGCCGTAGGTGCATGTTTATGCTCAACACTGAAAAATTGACCAGAAATGGTCACCAGTGCTTTTCATTTTCTGAAACCTCCATTCCTGTCCCTCTGAAGTATGTTCTTCCTCTCTTATACTACCCTCTCCGCGACCCAAATTGTTGTTTATGCGCTCCTTTTCCACTCAATTTTCCCTTCCCCCTCCCTTAAATCTTGTAGACTCGCTGTAAGAATACAGAACGGAATGAAGTAGTTTCTTACAAGTCCATAAATTCCTAATGGTCTTTGTTATGTTGTGACCAAAGTCTGTATGTGTGCTGAGTTAACATCTGTAAAATGGTCACAATAGTGCTTCTTTCTCTTGCTGTCCTACCTATAGTTTTCATTGAATTTTGAACAGTGGAGCTTTTTAAATGAAACTTTTTATTTGGAAATAATTGTAGAATCACTTGCACTTGTAAGAAATGCAGAGAGATCCCATGTATCCGTTACCCAGTTTCCTGCAGTGGTGATTTTCTTAGTCCATTTTCTGTTGCTTATAACAGAATACCTGAAATGGGTGATTTGTAAAGAAAAGGAATTTATTTCTTACAGTTATGGAGGCTGAGAAGTCCAAGGTCAAGTGACCACATCTGTTGAGAGCCTTCTTGCTTATGGGGACTCTAGAGTCCCGAGGTGGCACAGGGCATTACATAGTAAGGGAACTGAACTTGCTAGCTCTGGTCTCTTTTGCTCTTCTTGTAAACCACTGGTCCCACTCCCATGATAACCCATTAATCCATTAACCCATTAATCCATAATCCATGAATGGATTAATCCCTTATGACCCAATCACCTCTGAAAGGCCCTTTCAATACTGCCTTATTAGGGATTAATTAAATGTCAACATGAGTTTTGAAGGGAACAAATATTAAAGCCATAGCAATGACATCTTGAAAAACTATACTATAATGCCAAAACCAGGATATTGATATTAAGTCCACCAATCTTATTCAGATTTTCTTAGTTTTACTTGTACTCATTGTGTATGTGTACATTTAGATCTATATAATTATATCCTGTGTCAGTTCATGCACAGTCTACCACAGTCAAGACATTGGATAGTTCCATTGCCACAGGATGCCTCCCATTGCCCTTTTATAACTACACTCACCTCTTTTGATTCCACCTCATTTCCCCTAGCACCTTGCAACCAATAACTTGTTCTCTATTTTTATAATTATATCATTTCAAGCACATTATATAAATGGAATCATCATACAGTATGTGAGCTTGAGATTGTTTTTTCCTCTCAATTCCCTTGAGGTCCATCCAAAATGCTGCATATATTATTAATAATAGTTTATTGCTAAGTAATATTTCATGGTTTGGATGTACCACAGTTTGTTTAACCATTTGCCCATTGGAGGACATCTGGGTTATTTACAGTTTGGGGCTATTACAGATAAAGCTGCTGTGAACATTCATGCACAGAGATTTGTGTGAACATAAGTTTTCATTTTTCTGAGATAAAAATCCAAGAATACAATTGCTGCATTGTATGGTAGCTGTATGTTTAATTTTATAAGGAAAAAATACTGTTGGAGCACAGTGCACTGTTGTCAAAAGCTGATAACAGGCTGGTGTACTTGACCCCCATAAACTCTAACCAACCAGCCTCATGCTGTAGTGGCACCAGTCAGTTGGGGGAAGCTAGAACTGAATCATGAGTGTAGCAACTGTCAATTTAGCCCTTATGGCTTACTAATGTTCTAATTGTGCCAGTCAATCTGGGAGGCTTATTTCATTGAAACATATTTTATTTTTTGGTATTTTAAATACGTTCATTTTAAAAATAAAAATATAAAAGGCAAACAAGAATGTATTAATAAAAATAAAAGGATTTGTTTTGTAAAATTTGGATTCAGTCTAAAGGCCACACTTAAGGACCCAGAAGACCACATGTGGTCTTAAGGCCACAGGTTCCCCACCCCTGGCCTAGTGTTTCTTAGTGAGGAGGAGAGTCTCAGACCCGGTGGGTAAGGAAAGTCCTCTTTCTGGCCATTTATTCTCAGTGGGCCCCGATTGATTCATCCGCCTGCTTGTGCTGCCAGACTTACCTTATACTGTCAGTGAGACTCCTATTCAATTCAGGTAAGGGATCAGCCTGCCTGCCTTCTGTTGCTAGGTTAGGGGAAACACCAGGTCTGGGTTACTTTCTTCTGTTGGTGGTAGTAGGGTATGATGGTAAGATACCCTGTTACTATCTTCCTCCAGTCCTAGTGTCTCTAACCAGTTTCCCTGCATGTTCACGATAAACATTTATTGTTGCTCATGAGTCTCTGGTCAGCTGGATGCTTTTTCTGGTCTTGGCTGTGCTCATTCGTGGTCAGCTGCAGGTCAGGTGGGTGGCTCTGCTGATCCAGACTGAGCTTTCCTATGTGTTTGGGGATCACTGGCTATAGGCTGATCTAGGAAGGCCTCAACTTGAACAGTCCTGTTTTTCTCTGTATGGTCTCTGATCCTTCAGCAAGCTAGCCTGGGCTTGTCCGTGTGGCAGTCGCAAGGTTCTGGGAGAGTGTGGAAGCGCACAGCCCTCTTGGGCCTTGACTTGGAACTGGCAGGTCATCACATCAGTTGCATTGTGGTCAGCCAAGGAAAAAGTTTCAAAACCAACTCAGATTCAACAGGGGAGAGACAGACTCTACTTCTTGAGGGGAGGAATTTCAGTCTTAGAGCAAAGAGCGTGGATATAGGAAAGGGTAAAGAATTGAGTCCATTTTTGTAATAAATTCACCCTCATTGTCACCCATATGTATGATCAGGTTAGTCTCTTGAAGTTCTGAACACCTTTAACCTGTCTGGGGGTTTGGGACAGAGACCGAAATCTATAGCATTTCTCTTTGCTTCATGGGATGAATTTGGGTTTTGAACCATCCATTGTGGAAAGCAGTGTGCTTTGTCTTCTTGGAAACTGGTATTTCTGCCAGATTATTTGTCTTGACATTTTTCTGCATTTTTCAAATTATCTTTAAAAATTATGTAGGTTTTTTCCAATTTCTTTTATTGTGGTAAAATACAGATAACATAAAAATTACCATCTTAACCATTTTTTAATGTACAGTTCAATGCTGTTGAGTATGTTCATATTGGTGTATACCCATCACCACTCATCCATCTCCAGAACAGTTGTCACCTTACAAATTTGAAACTTTATATCCATTAAACAGTAACTCCCAGTTCCCTCCTCCCTTCTACTTTTTGTCTTATGCTTTTGGCTACTCTATGCACCACATATAAATGGGGTCATACAGGGTTTCTCATTTTGTGACTCATTTGTTTTACTTAGCATAATGTCCTCAAGATTCATTCATATTGTAGCATATATCAGAATGTCCTTCCTTTTTAAGATTAACTAGTAAGGAAGGACTTGCTTCTCTCATTTTGCTATCTGTCTTCTATATGCCTTGTAGCTTTTTGTCCCTTATTTCCTGCATTACTGTCTTCTTTTGCTTTTAGTTGAGTTTTTGTAGTGAAATGTTTAAATTTTTCTCAATTCTTTTGTTTATATTCTATATCTGTTTTCTTTGTAGTTACCATGGGGATTATATTTAATACCCTAAAGTCATACACCCTAATTTGGATTTATACCAGTTTAATTTCAGTATCATACAAAACATTACTCATTTATATCTTCACTCCTTTTAGTTGTTGATACCACAAAATAACATCTTCATACATTGTCCAAAAACATAAACTAATAATTTTTTAAATGTGTTAGCCTCTTAAATGATGTCGAAAACAAAATATGGAGTTACAAACCAAAGTTATAATAATTCTAGATTTTAGACTAATAATTGCTTTTTAAAAAATATATTAGCTTCTTAAACCATGTAAGAAAAAGAAGAGGAGTTACAAACTTGTGTGATAATACTACTAGTTTTATAATTGCCCATGTATTTACCTTTCCTGAGATCTTTATTTCTTCATATGGCTTCTAGTTACTGTCTAGTGTCCTCGCATTTCAACCTTAAGGACTCCTTTCAGCATTTCTTGCAAGGCAGGCCTAATGATAACAAACTCTGTCAGCTATTATTTATCCAGGAATGTCTAAATTTCTCCCTCCCCTTCTAAGGATAGTTTTTCCAAATATAGGATTCTTGGTTGCAGGTTTTTTCTGGTAGCATTTTTTATATATCAGCCTAATGCCTTCCGGCCTCTAAAGTTTCTGATGAGAAATCTGATAATTTTATTGAGGCTCCCCAGTATATCATGAGTCACTTCTGTCTTGCTGCTTTCAAGATTCTTGGGCTGGGTGAGGTGGCACATGCCTGTAATCCTAGCTATTTGTGGGGCCAAGGCAGGAGGATTACTTGAGGCCAGGAGTTGAAGACCAATCTGAGCATGAGCGAGACTCTATCTCTACAAAAAATAGAAAAAATTACCCAGCAGGAAGATCATTTGAGTCCAGGAGTTTGAGGTTGCAGTGAGCTATGATGATGGCACTGCACTCTAGCCCAGGTGAAACAGTGAGACTCTGTCTCAAAAGATGAAATAAAATAAAAAATAAATGAAAGATTCTCTCATTGTATTTGTCTTTGGACAGTTTAACTGCAGTATGTCTTAGTATGAGTCTCCTTAAGTTCATTGTACTTGGAGTTTGTTAAGCTTCTTGGATGTTTATTTCCATGCCTTTTATCAAATTAGAGAAGCTTTCAGCCATTATTTTTCATTATTCTCTCTGCCCTTTTCTTTTGAGACCTTGTTTGGAGGTTCTAGCAAGGGAGTGCAGCTACTTGTATACCCTTGACTGAAGACCGGTCCTCCTCTAGCAGGGAAAGTCATCCTCTTTGACCAAGCACATGGCTTCGGGAGGGACACATGTGGAGTGGTGAGGGAGGAAGGGGACACCCGCCTAGCCAACCAGATCAGCTGAATCAACCCTGGGGATCAATGGGGTGACAGATATTACAGCCAGATTACACTCACATCCCCTTTTCTCTTTCTTCTTCTAGGACTCCCACAATTCACATGTTGGTCTGCTTTAGTGTGCTCCACAAATCCCTCACACTCTGTTCACTTTTCTTTGATCTTTATTCTTTCTGTTTTGTAGACTCACTTTAATACTTTCCTTTGCCCCATCTTTAGGTTCTCTGATTTTTTTCTGCTACCTGTTTAAATCTGCTTTTGAATTCCTCTAGTGAATTTTTCACTTCAGTTCTTCTTTTCAGCTCTAGAATATCTTTTTGGCTTCTTTTTAGGCTTTCTGTCCATTTATTGATATTGCCATTTGTTCAAACATTGTTTTCTTGGCTTTCTCCACATCTTCATTTTTCTCTGAGCATCTTTAAGACTGTTTTAAAGTCCTTGTCTAGTAGATCTGCCATCAGGCCTTTTTAAAGAGACAGTTTCTGTTGTCTTATTTTGTCCTTTAAGTAGCCTATACTTTCTTGTTCCATTGGTATGCCTTGTGATTTTTTGTTGAAAACTGGACATTTGAATCTAAGAGTGTGGTAGTGTAGAAATCAGATTCTCCGTTTTGCCCAAGGTTTTCTATTTTGTTTGTTTGGTGATTGTGGCAGGCTTTCTTCCTGCCAAGGATCAGCCTAAGGTGTAAACTTAAGGTCATCTTAGGTCTTTTCTGAGCCTGTGCCTTTCCCTGGGCATGTGCCGTCACTTTCTAATTTTCCCCATATGTGCAGTTGCTTTTAAATGTCCTAGCTTTTAATATATGACTCCAAAAAGGAGAAAAAGAGAAAAATTATGGGGCAAAAGATTGCTGTCCCTTTAAATTCCCCAGTAGTTACTTCAGGAGATGGTAGGGGCTTGCAGCAGTGGAGAGAGGGGCAAGAACAGTGACCACTGGCCTCTTTGTCTGCACCTCTAGGATCGGGAACAGCAATCAGTGATCAGAGCACAGATCTCTGATTTTTGGAGGACAGTGCCCTTTTTGCCCACCCTGGCTCCTGCAAGCTGTGTGCAAGATGTTCTAGGAACATGTGCACAGCTGCCTGCCATAGGGCTGAGTGTGAGGGCTGGGTGGCTGCTAAGTACTAAGAGCTGAAATTAACTACAACTTACTGTCCAAGCCTTTCCCTGGAAGTCAGAAGCCTTCAATAGCCTCTGGAGTTACAAAATAGGTATACTGAATGGATTCTGCCAGTGCAATTATTGTCTAGGTAGGGATACAAATTTTTGGTGCTTGCTATTCTGTCTTCTTCCCAGAATCATATTTTTGTATCATTTTTATAATCTGAAAAATAGTTATAAAATGTGGAAGTATTTTTCTAGGTTTTATGATTTTTCATCTGAATGAGACTCTTTTGTCTCACCTTTTTTAATTTGTGGTATTAGTATCCAGATAACTCTGATTTTCTAAGTCTAACAAACCATGATGATCTAAATGGGATTGCTAAGCTATCAAGCTGACACTTGCTTCTGTGAGGGAAACCGTTTGCTTCTGCAGTGGGTCCTTGCAGAGGGTCCGTCTGCTAAGGATTTGTGAAGCCTGGGCAGTGCCCAGGGTCAGCTCCTCAGGAGTCCTTTCCATGCTCTTCCACTCTTGTTCCTGGAGAAAATCACCCTCACAAAGCTTCAGCCAGCTATTTTGGAATTACCTATGTCATTGTTCTGAACATGCTGATTTTCAGTAAATGTAGGTCAAATTAGAGGTTTAGAAAAAGTTCAAGGTGTTTGTTTTTATGAGGTCCTAATAGTCTCTCTTTACTGTTTGTGCTTGTTGTGGGCCTTCTTGGTTTCTGTTAAGATGAATCATATGCAGTTGTCATTTTGTAGGTCCAAGCAATTGAATATTGACAACTGCATATGGTTTAACCTAATACTTTATATTTTACCTGAAGCAGTTTGTGGCTTTGCTTGGGTTGCCTTCCTGACTTTCTAAGGAAGTCTTTTTTTCACTGTTTAAACAGCAGGCTCTTTGCCAGGCCAGACATATTTTCATCCCTGATACATATGTGTTTGTTCTGGTCATTCATGCTGTTTTTAAAGTAGTTTTCAGCCTTCCATAACATTTTTTATTTATTGATACATCCTGAAATGAAATGATTTTGATTAATTATCAAAATTTTGATAATTTGATTAGTGTTTTCGATGCTCCTTCTTCCACAACTTGTTTGTGACCAGTATTTGCCCTGATTCACCAAGCAAGTGACTCTTCCACCAGTCCTTATTTGTTATCCTAATTATGTGTGATGTGTTTGCCACCCTGTGTTGTCCACAGTATTCTTCATTCATCACCTACCATGCATCAGACCAAGTGCCAGGCACTCAAGTTGTAAATATGATAGTAACTGGCATATAGTGTGTGCTCAGTAGCTTGTTGAATGAAAATATGAGTGAGAGTCAGTGAATGAATGAATAGTGTTTGCTTTGGAGGAGCTTTTCTGTCTTCAGGAGAAAGAAACTTCTAGGCAGACAGTTTCATTGCAGTGTGCAAAGGACAATAATATTAATAGATATATACGCAGAGTTCAAAAACACTGCAGAGACATTTGTTTTTCATATGCGCTGTACCCACATTCTGCTCCCTTAATTACACTCTGAAAGGATATTCTATCAGCCTTATGTTTGGATAATTCAAGCCCTCTGTTGCTATCATCTGAACAAATGGTGCAGATTTCTCATTCACATTTGACATGTCTAGCTCAATATAATGAACTTGATCAGATTCCATAGTTGTGTAACATTTTTTGGATGTAGGCTTTCTTCACCTATCTCACAAGTTTGTTTATGAGGCTTAAAGGAAAATACTGTGTGGATGTGTATAAACCACATCCATTTGTAAATGGCATGTATGTTAGCAATCTCTGTGTGGAAGAGTTGTTAATCTTTGCTCACAGTAAATGACCTGAAAACCAACCACTAGGAAAAAGAAAAGAAATTTTGCTACTTTTTTTTTCTGGAAGAAATAAAGTAGATACTTAAATTTTGTGCCAATAAAATAGTTTCCTAGATAAAGATGAATCTAGAAAGGACATTTAACAGAAATCAACCCTGTTTTTGTTACAGCGACCTAAGAATGTCAGGCAGTAGTCTTGCATAAACCTTGCCTTAGTCTTTCATATAGGGAAACTTCTCAAAATCTCCATGGTAACATGCAGAGAACTGTATCGCAGATTGCTGTGTATACCCACACGGACTCTGCTCTAGCTAGAGAGAGCTTTTCCATTCACCACACGCGATTTGCTCATTTTCTTCTCTGTGCTTTCCCAGTGCCTCAGATCCCTGCTTCCTCATTGCTAAACACGAGTTATTTTTCCTTAAAATCTGTTTCATAACTCTTTCTGATTTTACTCTCTACCCCCTTGGCACTTACATAGGATGAGATAAAGGTGTCACTGTAGGGCTGCAAACTTCGTTATGATAAAGACACGTGAAACAAAAATGAATATTTTAACAGCAGACCTGAGCAAAAACACAAGTTTGATCTTTAAGCAACTTTTGTCTCCCTCTTTATATTCAACAGGCTCTGTGCTAATTTGCCCTTGTTAGTATGCTGCTTAATAGATATTCCTAAGCCTTTTTACAACTAATCTAATGTTTGAACATGACTTCATGGCTGTCAAAGTGTTTACTCATATAATCCAGTTGGATCCTTACCTTGTGAGATAGTCAGGGGAGGTGGTATGGTTATCGTTTTATGGATGAGGAAGCATCCTCCGAGGTGGATTTACCAACTCATGGTGAATGAGAACGAGAACCAAGGCTTGTGTCCTTGCGTTTACATTGCCATGTATGCCTCCTGACGAGCTGGGTGACATGCCTCTAAAGGGCCCAGACACTCTGCCAACTGTGTCTCCTCACAGCTACTAGTATGATCTTTAGCCTTGAGCCCAGAGTGAGTAAAGATTTTGATTGACTACTAGCTTAAACCTTTTCATGCTACCCTACATTTATATACTGTTTTTCAATAATTATTATAAGCTTAGTGACTTTAGAGAAAGTTGTCCATAAAGTATTGCTAAAAATATATAGCAATTACAAAAAAGAAACACGGTCTTTATTTTTTTCCGCTTAATTCTAAGCAGTCAAGACACCCACCATCTTTGTGCTGAGAAAGGATCAGCAGAAAAGGATGGAAATTGTTATTTGGTAGCTGACCTTTCTTAACATGATTTTATTTTGTATAAGTACCTTGAAGTTTTTATTGATTATTCTCTTGCCTTCCTTTCAGGCAAAGTTAATGTTTTTTGCTCATAGAAATCAAGTGGTTAGTGCATTTTCCATGCCATTATGACCACTATCTTGGTAACAACTAGTAGTGTATAAAATGAAAGCCCTCCCACCTTTCAGCAAATCTTTGTTTTCCCTATTAAGAAAGAAGGTTCATCTGAAGCTAGTGTTTTCTTTACTAATATTAGTCCATATTTTAATAACATTTTTCTAAAGAAAATATGTCAGCGTGAAAAAGCAAGATGATATTATATTTTGGAGAATGCCCTCATGGCTTAGATTTTAAAAGTAGTGCTTTTGTTAAGTATTTTGGCTTTGAACAAAAAGCCTCCTTGAGAAGCCCTGTTATCTGTTGCATGGTTCCTTAACTGGCTGGTTAAAGTTCATGTTCTTTATCTTTTTATATCTGAAAAATATACCCAGAGAATGTGTTCGTTTCATCTAACAGTTATTTCTACGCATCTGAGCAGACGGCTTGCATGCACCTGTATTTATGCATTGGTAACATGACTGTGTATTTTGTATTTCATTATTGTGAAGTACTTTACATATGCTTCTAGTAGGCTGAAGTATATTTAGATCAAACATGAATCTACCATGATCCATAAACTAAAATATATTTAATCTTAATAGACTAGACTTGGTGAAATGGCTGACTTTAAACATAAGCTTAAACAAAATGATGAGTTCATAATTATTTAATGTAAACTGAATAAGGTTAAAGGGCCCTGTGGGGTGGATTTTAGAGTGCTTCAATGATTACACATTATAGACCGCCTTTCCGGTAAAACACTATTCAGGTGGGAGACTAGCTGGCAGCACTATAAAGTACCTAAATGGTTTCAGACTAAAGAATCTGTTAGTTTTGTAGGTTTAACATCCTTAACACTTTATAGGATTTGAGATTCCATTGTAGCAGCAGCTTTTAGTGCATGACACTTTAATTGAATGCCTTAGAGTAAAATGAAATTAACAAAGGCAGTATTAAATTATGGATGTTCCTTTTTTTATCATTTGGCTAAGAATTCTGCAGTTTCCTTTCTAATTATATTATTTTAAGCTGATTGATATGAAAAAATAAACACTATCTTTAGAGCTAGGTATACCATCTGGTCCAAGAAATTCTGAATAGAATGAGTATGGAGTTGGAGTTGGCCAAGTTATCTCTCCTAAGCTTCAAAAAGCAATTACATTAGGGACAGAGTAGTTTAAGAATGGCCTGCAATAAATCCCCATTCTTCAGTGGTTAAGAAAAGGCCAGGCATCTCTGTCTTCTATGTTGCCACTACCAAAATTACAAATGATTCTAAGGATAGATTGGAGACACTGATTTTTGTTTGTGAAGTCATGTTTTCTTTATTTTAGCATGGCAAAAACCAGTGACCTATATGTTTCAAAATCAAAGGCAAAGCCAAATCTGACTTGTTTACGTTTAAACATCCATGAGTGAAAAACAGTTTTCATATTTGGATGTTGTTGATGCTAATATTGCTTCTTTTCCTCTAATGCTATTTCTAATAAAAGGAATATGCAATTGAATCAAAATCTTGAAAGAAAATTATATAATTAAGAAGCTGAGAGTGATGTCAGCAGATGGTGGAATAGGAGGAAGTCTCAGGTTCTACTGACCTTCACAGAAAATTCAACTAGCAACTATTCACAAACTAGAACATCCTTTTGGAAATCCCAGTACTTGGGAACAAGCCTGAGACATCCATGTAGTCCTCAGAAATGAATGAAATCCAAATTAGTAGGATAAGAAGAATTGCCCCACTCTGACTGTATTGCCCTCTCCCTCCCTCAAGTCAGCACAGTGCCAGAGGGAGAGAATTTCCTTGGGCCCACAGTTTGTATAGGGTAAAAAGACAACGAGAGCAGTCATCTAGTGTTCCTAGCACTCCAGGACTCTCCCTAGGAAGCCCACTCTAGTCTCATCTCATGGGGAACCCTAGGGGCAGCAGCAACGCAGCAGTGTCTGGGGTCAGATAGAGACAAAGAAAGGATCAAAGGTCATAATAACCAATGCATAGATCTTGGTGTTATCGCTGTATTTCTTTCAGCCATGGTGCCTGATTGCATATAACAGCCAACTTCATAGCTCACTCACAAAGCTGAGCTAGTTACCTCCTGAAGCATGGTGATAACTTTAATCTAGCTTGCGTCCCCTGGCTGCTGGTCTTCCCGTCCAGCCTCAGAGCCCATCCCAATGTTCCCCCCTGTCCTCCCTGCCAACACATAGGCAAGGAGATGTCCACTTCCTCTTATTTTGGAGAAGTGGAAATGGCTAGACCAATTTGGCCTGGGAAGTCAAGCATTGGCTCCACCCAGCCAAAAAGCCTACCCAACAACCGTGCCAAGGCAGTGATACCTACCTCCTTGCATTTTGGAGAAGTGTAAGGGCTAGTCCTGTTTATCTGGGAAGTCAAGCAGTGGGTTCACTCAGACAATAAGCCCGTCTAACAACTCTGCCCAGACAGGGAGATGTCTGTCTCCATGTATCTCAGAGCAGCACAGGGTATATATTGGTTTGATCTGGAAAGTTAAGCAGTGGTTCCACTCAGTCAAAAAGCCCACTTAATGATCCCACCCAGGCAGGAAGACTCCCACCTCTGTGAATTTCAGAGAACCATAGGGGCTAGATCTGTTTGACTAGGAGGTCAGACAGCCACTTAGCCAAAAACCCTCTGTACAGCTCCACCTTGACAGAGAAGCAATCCTCAATCATGTATTTTTAAGGAGCGTAGCTTCTGATCTCACTTGTCCTGAGCTGCAACTTCACAGAACCTCATAGCCCAGCCTGTAGCCCTGCCCAACTGCAGATTTCAAATAGCAGAATTGCCTGGCAAGGAAATACATCTTGTGACCAGCCTGACCAGAAGCCATTGCAGTACACAGCGAGAAGTTCAGCCTAATAGCAGAGTCCAGCCTGTGATCTCATAGGACAGTGGAGCCCATCCTGCAGCCCCACCTGAAATCAGAGCAAAGGGAATGGCCCAACCAAGTAGAGAATTCACAACAAGCTCTGTCTGCTTGAGATTGTCACCAGCTCTCCTTCCAGAATCATCAGCTAGTCTAAATAGCAAAGGTCAAATCCTGTCAGAGAACACCTGTAGAGGTCATAAGAGGGGCCTGTGTCCTCAAATGTGCAGACAACACAAGGACACAAGAATTACAAAGAATCAGGGAATTGTGACACCTCCACAGGAAACTAATAAAGCTCCAATAATGCACCCCAAAGATATGAAGATGACTAAATTTACAATGACTAAATTGAAAAATTTAATAGCAAGCTTTAACAGTAGTCTCTATCAAACAGAAGAAAGAAACAGTGAGCTGGAGGACAGAACATTTAAAATTATCCAGTCAGAGGAGCAAAAAGACAACAGAATGAAAAAGAATGAAGAAAGCCTGTGAGAGTTATAGCATACCATCAAGAGACCATACCTTTGCGTAACAGGAGTTTGAGAAGGAAAAGAAAGAGAAATAGGGCCAGAAAGCATATTTAAAGAAATAATAGCTGAAAACTTCTCCACTCTAGGGGATCAATACCAACACCCAAGTACAGGAAGCACAGAGGTCTCCAATCAAATTCAACCCAAAGATGAGTATACCAAAACATATAATAATCAAACTATCAAAAATCAAAGACAAAAAATTATGAGAGCAATAAGAAATAAGAAACACATCACATACAAAAGAATGCCAAGACTACTCTCAGTGGACTTCTCAGCAGAAGCCATTCAGGCCAAGAAAGAATGAGATGATATATTCAAAGTGCTGAATTTATATTTATATTTTATAATGTATTAAATATGTCATGTAAGAGTATTGTACTGCATCTTGCTGACACAGGAAAAGATAAAATTCAAAATTTAAAGTTAGTGTTCATTGCTTTCTCACCATCATAAAACTGAAACATTCTATGCAGCCAGCATTATCCTGATACAAAGCCTGTCAAGGACATTACAAGGAAAGAAAACTAAAAGCTATATCCTTGATGAACATAGATGCAAAAATTCTCAACAAAATACTAGCAAACTGAATTCAACAACACATTAAAAGGATCACCCACCATAATCAAGTAGGATTTATTCTTGTGATACAAGGATGATTCAACATATGCAAATCAATAAATGTGAACATATCACATTAACAGAATGAAGGGCAAAAACCTTGTGATCATCTCATTAGGTGCAGAAAAAGCATTTGACATCCTTTTATGATAAAAAAAACTCTCACCAAATTAGATATAGAAGGAATGTATCTCAACACAATAAAAGCCATATCTTAAAAACCTACAGCTAATCTTATATTCGATGGTGAAAAATTGAAAGCCTTTCCTCTAAGATCTGAAACAAAGCAATATACCTGCTCTCACGACTATTGTTCAATATAGTATTGGAAGTCCTTGCCAGAGAAATTAGGAAAGAGAAAGAAAGAAAAGGCATCCACATCAGAAAAGAAAAAGTGAAATTGTCACTATTTGTTTATGACATGATCTTATATATAGAAAACCCTACGGACTCCACCAAAAAAGTGTTAGAATAAATGAATACAGTAAAGTTGCAGGATACAAAATCAACACATAAAAATCAGTAGCATTTCTATACATTGAAATTGAACTACCTAAAAAAGAAATCAAGAGAACAATTTCATTTACAATAGCTACAAAACAATAAAATACTTAAGAATAAATTCAACCAAGGACATAGAAGACCTCTACACTGAAAACTATAAAATGCTGTTGAAATAAATTGAAGATGGCACAAATAAATGGAAATACATCTTATGTTCATGGATTTGGAAGAATATTAATATTGTTAAAATGTCCATACTACCCAAAGCCATCTATAGATTCAGTGTAATTCCTGTCAAAATTCCAAAGGCATTTTTCATAGAAATAGAAAATTCTAAAATTGATGTGTAACAACAAAAATCACCAACTGGCCAAGGCAATATGAACATAAAAAACAAAGCTGGCCAGGTACAATGGCTCACTCCTGTAATCCCAAATATTGGGAGGCTAAGGCAGGAGGATCACTTGAGCCCAAGAGTTCGAGGCTGCAGTTAGTTATGATCATGCCACTACACTCCAGCTTGGGTGACAGTGTGAGGCCCAGTCTTTAAAAAAAAAAAAAAAAAAAATAGAAAGCTGGCAGTATCACACTACTTGATTTCAAATTATACTGCAAAGCTATAGTAATTAAAACAATATGGTACTAGTTTTAATAAAAACTGTTTATATTTTAACAAAAATAATAGACAGTACTGACCAGTGGAACAGACTAGAGAGCTTAGAAGTGAACCCATGCATGTATGATCAGTTGTGATTTTTGACAGAGGTGCCAAGAAGCCAAATGGGAAAAGGATAGTCTCTTCAGTAAATGGTGTTGTGATAACTGGATGTCTATATGCAAAAGAATGAGATTGGACCCTTATCTCATAGCATATGCAAAAACCAACTGAAAATATAATAAAGACTTAAATGTAAGACCAGAAATAGTAAAACTACTAGAAGTATATAGGGGAAAAACTATATGACATTGGTCTGGGCAGTGATTATCTGGATTTGACCTCAAAAGTGCAGGCCACAAAGACAAAAATAGACAAATGGGATTACATCAAACTACAATGCTTCTGCACAGCAAAAGAAACTATTAATATTAATAATGTACAGAAACAACCTATAGATTGGGAAAAAATATTTGCAAACAATATATCTAATAAGGCGTTAATATCCAAAATACATAAAGAGCTCAAACAACTCTACTAGCAAGAAAACAAAAAAAACCCAATTAAAAAATAGGCAAAGGACTTAAATAGACATTTCTCAAAAGAAGATATATAAATGGCCAACTGATACATGAAGAAATGCTCAACATTGCTAATCATTAAGGAAACTCTCATCAAACTCTCTCTCAAATTGAAATGACATACCATCGCATACCTGTCAGAATGGCTACTGTCAAAAAGATAAAAGGTAACAAGCATTGGCCAGGATGTGAAGAGAAGGGAACTCTTCTATATACTGTTGATAGGAATGTAAATTAGTATAGCTATTATGGAAAGCTATATGAAAATTCCTCAAAAGACAAAAAATAGAATTGCCATCTAATCCAGCAATTCCACTTTTGGGTATTTACTCCAAAGATTTTAAATCTGTTTGTCCAAGAGATGTCTGCACTCTCATGTTCATTGCAGCACTATTCACAGTAGCCAAGTTATGGAATCAACCTAAGTATCTATCAACAGATGAATGGGTAAAGAAAATGTGGTACATATATACACAATGGAATACTATTCATCCTTAAAAATGGAGGAATTATGTCACTTGCAGCAGTGTGGATGAAATTGGAGAACACTATGCTAAATGAAACAAGCCAGGCACAGAAGACAAATACTGCATGATCTCACACAGAGGTGAAATCTAAAACAATTCAACTCATAGAAACAGAGAGTAGAACAGTGATTACGTAGGCTGGAGGGTAGGATAATGGGAAAATGATGGTCAAAGTGTACAAAATTTCAGGAGGAATATGGTTTTTGTTTTTGTTTTGAGTTCTATTGCTGAGGATGGTGAATATAGTTAATAATACAGTATTTTATATTTTAATATGGCTAAGAGAGTAGATTTCAGATGTTCTTACCACAAAAAAAGTTAAATATTTGAGGTGATGGATGTGTTAACTAGCTTGATTTAATTATTTCACATTGTATTCATAAATCATAACATCACTCTGTACCTCATACATTTATACAATTATAAATTATCTATTTGCAATAAAAACATCTAAAAAGATTTTAAAAACACCTAAGGGCAGTCTGCTTAGAAAATGTGAAAACAGAAAAGAAAATATAGGAAAACATTAAAAATTAAATAATTATTTTCTTAACCAACTGTCAGTATAAGTGCTTTACAAGTAATTATCTACTGGAGGGAAAGCAGGGAAGGAAACAGAACATATCTGGGAAATTACCCAATAATTATAAGCATTTAATTTGGAGAATACAATTGCCCATGATTATGAAACTTCTAAGCTCAAAGTCTGAAGAATATGAGGAAAGAGGATATAGTCTCTTAAAAATTTCACAAGCGTTAACATTCAGATCCTCTGTTGAGAGTTGTTGCTTCTGCTGTCACTCACATCACTGTCCTGTTAAATAACTGTGCATTCACCTTATTCCCCGTGTAAAACAGTGAGATAAACATTCCTCAAGTAGATACGGTATTTATTTTGGATAAGCACAGTAGTAGTGAATTGCTTACTTTTATTAGGTCATGTATCTCACTGTCTGGATTTGTCACATAATACAATTGTGGTCATGCAGGTAACACAAATGTGGTCTCTTTCAAAATAGGAGAAGCCGATGTTTCAGTGAAGCATGAAAAGAGCAGAATTGTTCTCCTTAAGCACTCCTACCTCATTTTTCTCTTTTGGGGTCTGTCTGTTGATTTCTCTGACTCTCTCCGTTTTTATTTCACTCCTAGTAAACAGCATTTATATGCTGAACAGAAGCCTGTACAGGCTGACTTAAAGCACAGTCCTCTTGTATTGCTGCCATCTTCACACATAATTGGTGATCGATGTTTTCCACTTGTTGCAGGGTCAGAGTTTTCTAGTGAATGCTGACTCTAGAATAGAGGAATAAGTGATAGTTATTTAAATAGACCTCCTCAGGGGCATTTTCTAGTTTTTCTTCTCTTTCTCACCTAAAAACATACCAGATACTTTTGCATTCAGAGTCTTAAATCCTGGCCTAGTGACAGTCATGCATGTGAAACACATAAGGAGAGAGAAGGCTATAGTTAATGCCTTATAAACTTCTCCATATACAAGAATACAGATAAAAATGCAAAGAACGTCACTGAATGTCTTCTGATTAATAAAGCTTTTTATATGTTTCAGTGGATAGACTGAAATATAGTGCAGCCTATTTGCCCTGATATCTATGAATTCTTGTACAATAAATACATTGTCTGATCCTTCTCTCTCTCATGAAATGAATGTTTGTTAGGGCTGGAGGGAGAAAAGAGATATGCTTTAACTGTTAACTGTTGCTGTGTTTTATAGTTTTTCTTGTCCAAACAAATTTTTAGGAACACACATAGTATATTGCTACTCTACAAGTGGTACCCTGTAACCCCCTCTGGCTCTTCCTGCTCCTCACCACCCCCAACACACTAATCCATATAAAAGTAATATTACTAGACTTCCACATCGTTATATTTTAAAAATTTCAAAGCAAATAGAAGAAAGAAATAGCATATAAACATTCTCTCCTTTTGTTCAAACAGAATTGATAGACATCTTTTCCCTTACACTTTAGTGGTGGTTGAAATAAACATTGTTGTGTTTTCAGGGTGTAAATAGGAAATGAGACTTGACAATGTATTCATTATCATTAAAATTCTTTTATTCCTGAAAAGACTTACTATTAAAATCACTTACAAAAAAATTCATAAGGAAAACTTTCAGAAGTAGAATGTTGCCCTTGATCTTCTTTCTTCTTTTTCCCGGTTACTTTTAATTTTCTGGCATTGTTTGAATGATAATTATAATTGCAAAATTCTTTTTCTATACGTAAGCATCTAAATTCTGATTAACTCATGAAAGTGCAAAGAAAATACTCCTTCCATCTGCAAAAAGGCAAAGGTGACAGTGCAGCCACAAAGTGAAACTGTTTGCCCTGGAGATGCGTGTGCCCTGTGTTCCTTCCGCTGTAGCTGGCTCAAAGAGCATCTTCTTACCCTAGAGATGCACCTATGTAAAAATAAGTAAATACCAGCAGAAACTGAGTGCAGCTCTAGAAAAACTAATAGCATTGGTACAGAATCTCTTCTACTTTCCTCAAGTTCTTTATCTCAGATATTCCCAAAGCACCTTTTTATAAAGAGTAAGAAAAATTCCTCTGGATGATGATTCCTTTGTTTTTTTCCAGCTGTCCTGGGCCCTATCCGTTCTCTCCTTGTAGAATACTGGCCAGTTCACCGTAATACAGTTAACTCAGAAATGCACTCTTAAAACCACTCGGAAGTTGACCTGCGTGGCAAAAGTATGACAAGTCTGTTCTCTTTGCTGTCCCTTACACGTACGGTAGCTTTGTGAAGTACTACATAAAAGCAGTTTTAAACATAAGAGGTTGTTTGGTTGCTGCCCTTCTACCTCAGGACCGCTGGAGTTTTTGTCGCTGTCAATGTCAGATGCATATGGCACAGCAACCACTCTCAGTAGTCTGCGGAGAAGGGAGTTGAATGTAAGAGCTAGATTCTTATAGGGCCGTCAGAGGGATTAGAGGGGCAGGCTCTGGACTGAGCATGGGAATGACTCTCCAAATTAAAGCCAAGAAGCAGGTGCACTCTGGGGAGGGGGCAATCTCAAAGTTGTGGCCCCAGCTGCCAGCCCCTGGGACCTCACTCCCTCTGCCCAGATTAGAAGCAGGAAGCCAGCTCTGCACCTGCTAGCTCCAGGTGAGAGCCCTCAGGCACCAGCATCTCTAGCACGCACTCTGCCTCTTTACACTCGTGAAGTGGCTATTGTTGCTGACACCAAACACCCTCATGTCTGTGCTTGTCAGAAGAAACAGCAGAAATGTGGACTCCCCCATTTCTCCCTCTGTGATCTGCAGCAGCAGTGCATGCAACTGATGTGTGGAACTCCACAAGGGGGTCTAAGAAATATAGCCTTGAGCCTTCTAGCTTCTGCCAGGCCGACGCTCTATTACAGAGGGGTGATGTGGAGTTGAACAATCCATTTTGTGATGTCTACCACCCAGTCTGCGTTTGAAGTGCAGTTAGCTCTTGCAAAGAAGTCGTGTTTTATAATGTTTTCTGCATGCCACGTAGTTCTAATGCCCTTATTCCTATACCATTAGGTCATTTGTATGGTGCTCAAACAGTGCTCACCGAAGGTCCCTCAAAAAGCATCACTTGGTACGGTATCTCCCAGTGCCAGATGAAGTGGAACTCAGGCTTGAATCTCTAGGCAGTGTGGGTCTCCTGCTCAGTCCTGGGAATAGGGCCTGGGCTTGGGGTAGGGTTTAGGAGGTGGAATTTAACTATTTGCTGGGCATCCTCTGTTCCCTGAGCACGGTTGTCATTGGTTGGCACAAGTGCCATGGCTAACTAGGTCTTTTCTGAGAGAGCAGAGCTTGACCATGCACTAGATAGGATAAAGCTGTTCTTCAAAGATTGCTTCTGAGTTGATAGACCCTAGGAAAGTCTAGTGACTGAGGGAATTAATTCTACTTCCAGCTGCTTTTACTACTTTAACACATAAATATTTGTTCCTATATAATCCCTTTTAAAATTAATCATTTTAATGCTTGTGTTATTTTGTTATATTGTATCATTTTTTGTGTTAGGTTATTTTGGAAATGTTGGTGAGGTCATTTGTATATACTTTCTGAATTAAAAAAGAAAAGTGGCAATGCATTGAAAAAAAAGGTATCCTCTAACTTCTGATTAGACATGGAACATTAACTTTACACTTTTATCTCCTCTTCCTCTTGAAACTCCATGAAAATGACTGTAAGAGAATAAGAAAGTATAAACTATAAGGGCAAAGGAATCGGAGAGGAGACAGCAGTGGGCCATACATGAGATCGTTCAAAAGACTTTCCAAGGATAGAGATCAGCTGGAACCCCAGGAGCTGATTAGCAGAACAGAGACAATGACAGTCAAAGAGCCTGCAGATTAATTTCTCCTCACACCCTGGCAAGGCTCCAGGAAAGGGGCTGTGGTTGGTTGGGTGGGGCAGGTGGGAGTGGGGAGAAGTATGTATCAGCATGGCCACCAACCAGCTCTGCACTGTTTCTCACCACCACCCATCCCCGTTCCCCAGTACCAAGTATTTATTCAGTGGAGAAGTTGAACTAGAGAGAAACCCAATGCTCAGGAATACTGAGGGCAGCAGAGGTGGGGTGAGGGCATGAGAGATGAAGCCTGCAAACCAAATGGTGGGACCACCAGCCCATTTTCTGCCCTGCTCCTCCAGATACCAGCAACCAGATGTTTATACCACAGTTTAGAAAATCAGGGGTTGTCTCTGAAGAAACTGGATGGATTCAGAGAGAGTTTCCAACATTTATATCTGAAAACAGAAATCATGCTAGGTATTTCAACAGAGGGATTTAATATATGGTGTTGATTTCGTAAGTGATGGAGGGATGAAAGACCAGAAAGGAGATAACCTAGAGCAGGAAACAGATACCATCTCTAGAGCTGGGGGACAGAAAGGAAGAGGCTGCTGCTACTATGGTAACCTAGCACTTGGGCCTACCGTCCCTCAGAGCTGGGCTCAGACATCTTAGGAGATGGTGCCACCTGGCAGCATCTGGAGGCTTCAAGGGGCACAGTGTCCTGAGAATACAAAAGAATCTGGAGGCTGCAGAGCAGCTTGGAGGAGTGTTGCTCACAGGACACCCTGGCACTGCAGCAGGAGGCAATGGGAAAGAATCCCCTCTCCCCTCCGTCTGCCCTCCAGTCTCTCTGTGGCCACTCATTGGCAGGCCCTGACAAGGAGCCAGCTTGCAAAGGCATCTGTGAGACTGCAGAAACAGGGTAAGGAAGGGTGGGTTTGGGGCTGAGAGATCAGAAGTGAATGGCCCACACAGGCAAATACCAGATCAAATGCTTAAAAAATGTGATGTGATTGTCTTTTGAGAATGGGACTTGGGGCTAGGGAGGGTGGGGCAGGGGACTGCTGAGTGTTCGGAGATAAGTTAGAGTATGTGGAAATTAGCTTGACAGTGGTCAGAGGAGCTTTGACTCTGTAGCCGCCCTGCTCGATTTGAATCACAGCTCTACTACTCATTTGCTGTGTCACCTTGGGCAAGTCACTTAACTTCTCTGTGTCTCAGTTTTCTCATCTATAAAATGGGTCTAATGACAGTGTCTAGCTCCTAGGGTATTATGAGGGTTGTTTATTGTTTGTAAAGCCCTTAGAACAGTGTCTGGCATTATAGTAAACATTATGTAAGTGCTGGTTAAACAAAAGTACCTGGATTATGTCTTGTGTCCTGAAGGGCTGAGATGGTGAAAAAAGCCTGAATTTAGGTGAACAGGAGCATAATGTTGCTAGATCAACCTACCTAGTAGAACTGCAGCCAGTGAGTAGGAGTTGCAGAAGCAAATTTAACACTTGGGAATTGTTTTGCATTTAGATACTGGGGTTCCAGATTTTATAAGGGAACTGAGGCAAAAACAATGTCATATGGACCAGGTCATTGTGGTATGGGCTTGAGGGAAGACTGATTTTGTGGGAGTCCCCAGAGCATTTATCATGAGCCTAAGGTAACATGATGCTCCAGATCCTACTGTGCAGAGGCGTGAGGCTGCTAGAGTAACTGCTTGCCTTCCTCAGTACCCAGTCAAGGCTGAGTGGGGTGGCACTGGTCACTCCCCTGAGTGGGAAGGAAGATTGGGGAAGTTGAGGGCTCACAACAAGTGCCCACTCAGCTCAGGAAGCCTCCAATTCCCCATCTCTGAAAGGGGAATCAGCTTGTGAAATAGACCCTAATCAAGGGGGATCAGTCCAGGCTGTGCTCTAGGTATGCAGTTTGTTTCTGGGTCCTTTGGCCAGATATGAGCAAAGTTCTTGAATACCTGGCATTGCTTGGAAACTTGCATGGACCCTAAGCTTGGCCTCTTAGCACTGCCTGGCTCCAGACCGTACTGCCCATCCCCACCACCACGCCCTATCCTGGCCAAATCCTGACCAGCACCTGCCCGTGAGGCTGCTCGTCCTATGCTCTTCACCACAGACCTGGCTGCAGGTACCTACGCCTTCCCTCCTCCCCCTTGCTCTCGCCTTCCCTTTCTTCAGTCATTTCTAGTGAGCACTGGAGAGTTGATTTTGTCATTTTCCTTACTAAGCCATGTGTTCTTGAAGGCAGGCACTGCACTGTGTCTTATACAGCTTACTGTTCCTCTGCCTAAGCAGGCCCGGCATAGAACAGACCCGTGTTAATTATAGTTGATGAATAAGTAAATCTCACAAATTGGGCCTTTATTCTGTCCTTCTCTGCTGCCCAACTTATATCCCTTAAGGCACCTGAATATTTCTTTCTTCTCTCCCTCCCATCATCCATTTATTCATCCATCCTCCCCTCCTGTCCTCTCACCCGACCGTCATTCTTCTTATGAGCTTGTTGACTTAACATCAAAATCATTGATGGCTCCTGCTTGGACTCTGTTTCCCTGTAACCTCTTCTAGCGCACGCTCTAGCCCAGCATTATAGCATAGAAAGCTTGCGGAATACATTGAATTGTGCTTGGGAACAGTGAGGTATTAACATTGTGATATTATAATGCAAACCTTTCACATAAAGGGAAGGAAGGGATTCATTTCACAATAATACTGAGAACTGTGTGGGAGATAATGGGAAAAAGGGTCAAAGGATTCCAGAATCCTTCAAATGGGGTGATGACAAAATTCGTACCATTAAGAAGAATGATGTGCTCTTATGAAAGATATCAGCCCAATTGTCTCTTTAAAAAGTTATATTTTCACGTAAGGGTTATAAATTAAATATTTTGGTCTGTTTCTATAAAAGACAAATAACACATTTCTAAATTTGAGGGCAACCCTCTAGTATTAAAAGATCCTGTAAATGATTCATTTAACTTGTTTTAAATCTTCTATTCCTCTTTGAAAAGACATGATCATTATTAATAGAGTAATCAGCTGAACATATGATGTATTCCTCACAGACAGAAAAGCTATGTGTTCGAAGGTCTTTATGCTCTATAAAGAAAGAGCCTGCCCGGCGATTGACATGATGAATACTGAATATTTCAGTGCACAATGGTGGTCGCTTTCAGCTTATGAAAGCCTTCCTTGTGCCTTAGATAGTCTTCAGGTTTCCTTCTTAGTGCAAACTTTAAAGTAGACCCTTGAGCCTCTGCCCTTTACAGCTTTTGCATCCTTCTTGCGTTGATTCTATAGCTATTGTCAGCAACTAAGCAATCTTGTTTTTTCTTCAGATTTGGAAAGCTATAAACTGTATCTTTTTAAACCTTCCACTCCTCTGCCACTTACTGAGCTGTTGGAAGCAAGGTTTAAAGCATAAATGAGGTGTCAGCATTCAGAATACTGGATTCTTCAATGGCTGTGCAGTCAGCCTGGTTATTCTAGGATCACAGAAAGGGAGTGGGCTTAAGTGGGGGCAGGGAGCAGCATTTTTGCACAATTGAAGTCACCCTGGAAAATGTAGCTGGATCTACCTAAGTGCCTGATTAAGACCTCTTCTTGTCAGGGCAGGTGCTTCCTGCCCTGCTCCCTAGGAAATATGAACATCCTGAAACCCTCTTGCCCTGAGGGCGCCCCAACCCTCATATACTAGTAGTTGGCTGCCCCATGTATGAGTACAGAGTCCTTGGACTTAGCACATGCTGAATTTGTTTTATTTTTAAGAAACTTACTTCCTTCCTTTCTTCCATCTTCTGTCTGTCACATTAATTATACATAAGATAGTACCAGATAATAAAAGTAAAGTATTTACTTACTGAATGCAAAATAAATATAAAGTAACTGAAAATGAATTCATTATCCATTGATTCATTTTGCTTTCCCGCTGTCCATCCCCTGTTTCCTTTTTCTTTGCCTTTTGTAAAATCCTTTTCTTTCTTGCTTTCAAGTCGACTTTTGGCTCTGGGTTTACCGGCCATGTTTGTCGGTGTCTCCTCAGCTGGTGTAACAGAAGTGTCTGCAGTGGGGTCATGTGGAAGAAGTGTCTTTGGCTCTTGCTGTCTGAGTTTCTGCACATTTTTCACTTGCTGTTTCTCTTTGTATTTCGCAGCTATGATGGATCTTATGACATGCCGAGGGGTGTTTGGTGACTGGTAGTGAGGATTTTCATATAAAGTTGGTCCTCCAAAACTTCCCTGGAAAATCTTTATAAGATTTAATACAGAACAAGGTTTTATTTCTACAAGAGCAGCATCTTTTTCTATTTACTGAAAGTTCCAAAACTATGTTCTGTTATCCAAAATGGTGAAAGTAAGCACATGGTCCACACATGCTTGGCTTTGGGGATGATACTATGGTGTACTAACGATCTGAACTAACAGCTCTTTTGACAAAGCATAATATAATTCATCAAAAGCAAGGTCAAAGGACAAAGGGCCCAGAACCTTTCGAAACAGTTTCCAATCGTGTTGTGTTTAGCTGGGGTATGAGCATTTTGAGCAAGGAATTTAGCAGATGCTCCATAAGGTAAATTTGAAATCCACACATAGAGATCCTGTTTTTCTTTAGCTTCAAAATGGATGCATTTATTACAGTTTTTCATTTTACAGACCTCACAAATAATCACAAATAATTTATTTTTTACGATGTATTTTAGTATCTGCTTTAGAATAAGGCATCAGCATTCTCCAGTCCTGCATTAAATGTCTTATTTGAAATTTATTTCTGTGGAAGAAAAGACGAAAATCCGTTCCTTATTTTTCCACCTGCCCTTGCAAATAGGGCCTGGAATACAGTCTGAGGCTCTCTTCTTCCTCCACCTCTTCTGTGCTGCTTAACTGGTGACCAGGCATTGTTTTTTGCTTCTTTTTGGCTTTTTTGCCTCCAATTCGCTTCCTCTTGCTTGCCGCCATGAAATGTGTTATCTTTATAAAATTTCTCTAACATGCTCCTTGGATTCATTTTACATTTTATGATTTTACCTCCTTCAAAAGTGTGTAATGAAATATTTCAGATACACAAAACAAGTAGAAAGGAGAACGTAATACAGAATGACTGTATGCCGCTTGAAAGCATAAAACACTGCCAGCCTGCTTTAAGGCCTGTTTCCACCTCTCCCATCTGTCAAGACATAGACATTGACCTGAATTTGATGTTTAACTGTTCCATGTTGGCTCCTACTTCATTTTTATTTTATTATAATTTTAAAAATAGAAAAAAAATTGAGGTATATGTAGCAAGGGAATAGCTTTGGGACATGATATAGTTTGAAAGTTTGTCCCTCCTGAAACTCATGTTGAAACTTAATCCCCAATGTGGCAGTATTAAAAGGTGGGGCCTTTAAGAAGTGATTGGGTTATGAGAGCTTTGTCTTTGTGAGTGGATTAATGCGCTAAAGTGGGAGGGGAACTGGTGGCTTTATAAGAAAAAGAGGATGAAGAGATACCTGAGCTAGCACTCTCTGCTCCCTCGCCATGTGATACCCTGTGCCCCTTAAGGACTCTACAGAGTCTCCACCAGCAAGAAGGCTTGCACCAGATGTGCCCCCTCGACCTTGGACTTCCCAAACTCCAGAACTGTAAGAAATAAATTGCATTCCTTATAAATTATCCCATTTAAGAAACAGAAAACGGGCTGAGACAGGATGCCTCCACGTTCTGCATTTCAGAGGTTGGACGTCATCCTCTGTCCTCCATTTGATTGGCTCTGAAGATGTCTGTTTTAGATCCTCTGTCTCGTGCTCTACATGAATTCTTGGACACTAAAGTTGGCCTTTAGGAAAAGATTAATGGACTTATTATAAAAAAAATAATTATAGCTATTGTTATTGTTGCTCTTATGGTATTAAGTGCAAAATCTATGTCAGGCACTCAGCTAGAAACTTTTCAAGTATTACCTCTTTACTTCTTACGGCAGTCCTATGAGTGTCATTATTCCTTTTCTCAGATGAAGTGACAGAGCCTTAGGGAGGTCAAATAGCTCATCCAAGGTTATTGCCATAACTAAGTAACTCCAAAATCTTTTAAAAACATCAAAACATCCTGGCACAGTAGATGACATTTATTAGTGGGGGCTCAGATATCTACATCTTTCATTATACTTGATTGGGACAATGTTCTGTGGCTGTGATTTTTTTTTTCCTTTATAGGTATGTTGGATAGGATGTCATGTAAATTAATGTCATCAGGCATGCCAGGCCAAATGAAGCTCAGCTTTCAGTAGACCCTGACACCTCCTGTAGTATTGCCGGAAGGGGCCTGACTCAAGCCATATAAATTATTTTGTGAGTTTATTACAGAAGGGGAAAGAAGGGTCCAGAAACAAATATAAAGTATCCTGAACTCCTTCAGAAATGGGACCTGAGAGGAGTCTTGATAACTTTAAAGAGCAAAGTGGGGAGGATTGGCTGAACTTGTGGAAATTTTTCTTCTGTTTCTCACTGTATGTGGTTGTTAAATGTGTGTCTTCCAACTGGTGTTCTCATCCTTCTCTTATTTATCATGAAAAGTTAAATTACATTAAACTGAAAAGTGACACTGATGTATTATAACCCATCACAGTAGATTAAGAACTGAGACCTAACTTAAAATGTGCCCTTTCTAAAGTATCGTCTCTAGAAAGTATTTGGCGTCTTCCTCGTATTATATAGTTATATGATAAAGTCACAAGAATGGGTTTGTACCCATTTGTATTCTTCTTTGAGTCAAGTAGTAAAATTTGTGAAATTGACTGATTATACTCAGAATAATATCAGTGAGGGCAATAAATCTAAACTTTAGCTCTCATAAAAAGTGTTTCTGGGAAGGTAGTGATTCATGATCAGATGCACACACAGACATCGCAAGACTACTAAGAAATAGATTCATAACCTTTGGCTTTAAAAAATCATAGACTTATTTTTAGCTCAACCAGCCTGCTCTGGAGTTCAACAATTTGGTAAAATTTTTCTCTTTTTTTCGGCTTTCTTGGTTTGCTCAGAGGCTTAAGATCAGCTTCTTCTGTTGTGTTGGAAAGGAAAAAACAATGATTAAAGTGATAGAAAACAGTTTTGTAAAATGAAAGGGATAATTGAGCTTCTATAGGTTGACAAACTTTGTGCACCTGTGGGTTTGATAACAAAAATGGTTTTCGTTATTTTTGTTTTCTTTGTTTTGATTATTAATGCTGAGCATTTTTCAAATGGGTAGCATTCATTTTTAATTTTTAAATGAATTTTCTGTTTGTTTTACACATTTTTGGTAGTTTGCCCTTTGGTGTTCTTGTTTCTTAAGTAAACTGAAATTATAAATGTTATGTAGTCAAGTTCATTAATGTCTTCATTATTTATTACATAGTTTTTACATTTAGAAAATAAGTTCACATTTAGCGATTAGATACATACTTACCTAAATTTTATCTTTGTGTTATATAGTGTTTAATGCTTATTGTTTAATTTCTATAACATATATTCACGTGTTATAATCTTAAATATACATAAATGTGATCAGATAACATCTTTTTTAAAAGTTCATTGTTTTTACTTTGTTGCCTCCTTTTCTCTCTTTTCCTCTGATACATATAAACAAACTAATAGGTATCTTTTCTTTTTTTGTATAGTCATGTAGCCCCCTGTAGACATGGGTATGCACACACACATGCAGTTTTCATTGCCAGTGTTTTAAAAAATTGGGACATATTTTATATGCTTTGCTGTATCTTTTCATCCTCAACAATACCTACAAAAATCACTGAACCCCATTTATATAGCTCTAATTCATTCTTTTAAATCATTGTGTAATAGCCCATGCTTACTTAGTATGCCATAAATTATAGTCTTTTTTCATAAATTCTTTTCCATTGGAAAATTCCATTGGAATTTTATATTGCTATATGGCATGAGGAGGTAAGGATCTAATTTTTTTAAATGACTAGCCAGTATTTCTTTTATGTTTTTGAAATATCTATTCCTATCCTGTTGATTTATAGTTCTTTCTTTACTGTGTATTAATCACACATATCTATGATGGTCTGTATAGGGTCTCTCTCTTATGTACGGATATCAACTTTTTGTTGTTGATTTTGTTCAATATCATTTTAAATCTCTTTTTATGTTTAAACAATTTTAGATTTATAAAGGAGTTGCAAGAGAATTCTGATATTTCCTTCACTCAAATTTCCCTAATATTAACTTCTTGGACGATCATAGTACATTTATCAAAACTAAGAAATTTGCATTGGTACAACACTGTCACCTAAACTAGAGACTTTATTCTGATTTTCTCAGATTTTCTGCTAATGCCATTGTACTGTTCCAGGATCCATTCCATGACCCCACATTACATTTAGTCATATTTCCTTAGATACCTAGGATCTGACAGTTTCTTGGTCTTCCCTTGTCTCGTGACCTTGATACTCTTGAAGAGCACTGATCAATTATTTTTAAAAATGTCCCTCAATTTGGGCTTGTCTGATATTTTCTCATGATTAGGCTAGTGTTATGGATTTGGGGGAACAATCTCACAGGGGTGGACTTCTCATATCAGGGACACATGACATCAACATGACTTACTACTGGTGGTGGGAGTGTGATCATTTGGTTAAGGTGTGTCAGCCAGCTTTCTCCACTATAAAGTTAGTGTTCTTTCTCTGTGTTCCATTAGAAGTGAGTCATTTAGCCCAGCCCGCGTGCAGGGGGAGGGTAGTTAAGCTCCACTCACTAGAGGGAGGAGTATCAAAGAATTTGTGGGCATATATTAAAACCACCACAAAAATTAATATCTTGGGTAGATACTTTGAGATTATGCAAATATTCTGTAAGTTTTGCCCACTAATTTCAGCATTCATCAGTGGATCTTGCCTACAGTAACTATTTCTGTGGAATTCTAATGGTCATTTTTCTACTTTCCTCATTCCTCCACATTTACTAATTCCAATTCTTCTGTAAGGAAGATGTGTCTCTTCTCCTCCAGTTATTTATTATTTAATCATTATTTATAATAGTATGGATTTAATATCATTTGATAACCAGTAGGGTAAGTCACTCATGTTCATTCTCCTTCTAAAAACAGTTTTGGGGCTTTTATTACTTTTTTTATTCTTCTTATAAACATCAAAATATTTTCCATTTTCAGAAAGTTTAATTGGTATGTGCTTTAGAATTTTGTTAAATGTTGCAACTAAATCTAGGAAGAAATAATATCTTTATGATCCAGTAATTTTCCTGTCTAAAAGTGTGGTGTGCCTCTCCAATTTTCCAGTTATTCACTTGAGACTCCTTCTGCCTTCTCCATGCTAAAGGCACATGAATATGTTAGACAGTGTTTATTCTAAAATTGATACAGGTGGGCCCATAACTTCTCTCTACCTTTGCCTGAGTTTACATGTTCTTCACTTGGAACTATGTGCTTTGGGTATGTACTTCTAAATTTACTGACCAAATTACTATAACATGACTTGGTTCACGTTTTTTTCTGATTTATTTTACATGTTTCTTTCTTCCTCTTTTAGGTGAAGTTTTGATTTCTTATCTTCGTGAAATGGAACAATATACCTGTCCCAGAACCATGTAACTCATTTAGGTTACTCTATGGGATTTATTATAACCTTCAAGTATATTTGATAAAAATGAGATTTTTGTTTTGGTTAGATTACAATAGGGGTGTGAGTTTTTCTCCCAATACCCTAACTTTCCATCGCATAGGCTTCAGTGTAGCGGTCTTTCTACTCTATATCCTGGCATGCTGTATTAGAAAGCTTCTAGCCTGTGTATCTAATCTGATAAGGAAATGTTTTAATAGTAATTCCATTTTCTTATATTTTTAAAAATTCTTTGTTCTAGCAGTTCTTAGCCAGCTTGGTACTTGAGTATTGACATATGTATCTTTATTCCCGTTATTCATCTGTGAAAATTTGTAGCCATATTGATGTGCTCTCAGCTATACTAGTACCTATGCTTTTTTTTTCCTTAAAAAAAAGCTAAGTACTATTTTCTTTGCCATCACATACCAAATGATTCATAAACTAAAACGGTATTCAGGGGTATTCATCTAAATCACTCCTACATATACACACACCTTATCCCTCAGTCAGAAAAGAAAAGTCCTCTGTACCTTTTGAGATGTCTTATTGACCTGTGGTGTGTTGAAAGCCCAGGTATACCAGCAAGCTATTCCAGTTTGTTCTTGGCCTAGCAGACTTGTCACAATTCCTGGCTTTGGTTGAGCTAACTCCCTTTACCTTTCTTTTTATATTGACCCCTTTTCCCCTTCCACCCTAAAAGAAATATCCTAAACTCAGATATTTGCCCAATGAAAGGTAGTTTTTAGCAAATTTCTCTTATTTTCATAACACATTCCAAAGCACAGTTAAACTAGAAAGACTAAGCCGATGGTTTTTGAACAAAGGAAGACATAGATGCAGATGATAAAATAAGATACATTATTATTTCATTTATGAGATGTTATGTAATTAGCTATTTCATTTAACTTTTTTTTTTTAAATAGCTGAAAGTAATATTTTATCAACATAACCTTTTTTCCCCTCCTTGTGGTAGCTTTAATGAAAACTTTTCTAATATGTCTCCACTTTTCTTTGGAGCATATTGCATATAATTTATTCTCTTTTCAATGTCACTGCAAGGTTATAATTAAAAGCATAAATTCTTGTTTCATGACTCTTGGAGCCTACTGAATGTTTAATTCTTTTTAAAAAATTCATTAACTGGCCTGAACTATGCATTTTGAGTTCTTATGGCTACATTTATATAATTTATTTATTTCAATTGTAGATTGCCAATGTGCTCTCTCTGCATCCCCCCTCCTTTAGCCCTAAGGACCATCAAGCTTGACCAAAGCAGGAAGGTGGGGCTGGGTATGATAGGTTATTGATCCTTCTCATTGATAGGGATTGCTGAGCAAGATCTGGCAGGTTCCAGATGACATGGCTGCTCCAAGCTCATATCTTCTCCGTGTCTTTGGTTCTCTCTACTTTTCCCTCCTGGGCCTCCTTTGACATCCTGTAACACACCAAACCTGTCCCATTTCAGGGCTTTTGCACTTGGAGATCTCTGGATCCTCCAACCTCAATCTTAATGTGGTTCACCCTGTTTTGTTATTCAATTCTCAAACTACAACATTTGTCTACCCTGAAAATGCCAATCAGAACTCTCTGTTGACCAGCTAGTATGTTCTAGGAGGATAAAACATCTTGTTGGTTTTAACTTTTAAGTTATTCTCTCCTTATAGAATGAGTTGGGGGTATTTCTTCTTTTTCTTTTCTCTAACAGAGTTTTTCTTTCCTTTTCTTTTCTTTTGGTTTTTTAATTCAAAATAATTATACATTCACAGATAGTTATAAAAGCTGTTCAGAGAGTTCCCATGTACCCTTCACTCAATGATTATATTTTATGTATAGTACCATATCAAAACCAGGAGATTGACAATGATACCATGTGTGTGTGTGATTCTGTGTCATTTTACCACATGTGGATTTGTATAACCACTGCTGCAATCAAGACACAGAACTGTCCTATCACCGTAAACATGTCCCTTGTGCTAGCCTGTCGTGCCTGCCTCTCTCCACTGCAGCATCCTAACTTAGCAACCACTAACCTGTTTTTCATCTCTACAGTTTTATCATTTTGAGAATGTTAGGCAAGTGGAATCATACATTATGTGACCTTTTGAGTCTGGCTGTTTTTCACTCAACCTAATACCCTTGAGATCCACCCACGTTGCATGTATCATTCGTTTGTTCCTTTTTATTGCTGTAAAGTTTTCTTCAGTATGGAGGTAGCACAATTTAACTCTTTACCTATTAAGGAACATTTTTTCCCCCAGGTTTTGATTATTACAAATAAAGCTGCTATGAACATTTCCATATAGGTTTTTGTGTAGATGTAAATTTTTATTTCTCTAGGATAAATGTCCAGGAGTACAATTGCTGGGTAGAATGTAGAATGGTAACTGTATGTTTAGCTTTTTAAAAAAACTACCAAACTTTTTTCCATAGTGGATGTACCATTTACATTTTTTCCAGCAAAGTAGGAGAGATTCAGTTTCTCTGCATTACTATTTTTTATTCTAGCTGTTTTAATAGGTATGAAGTGAATACTTACTGGGGTCTTAATTTGCATTTCCATAATGGCTCCTGATGTTGAACATATTTTTATGTGCTTATTTGCCATCCACATATTCTCTGTGATAAAATCCTTCTTCTTGTTCTTTGTCCATCTTCTTATTAGATTTTTTTATTGTTGACTTCTAAGAGTTCTTTATATATTCTAGATATGTATCCATTATCAGATTTGAGTTTTGCAAATATTTACTTCCAGTCTGTAACTTTTCTTTGCCTCTTAACTGCACCTCGTACAGAATTAAAATGTTTAATTTTGTGAAGTCCAATTTACCAGTTGTTTTCATTTATGAATCGTGCTTTTGATTTCATGTCTAAGAACTCTGCACCAAGCTGTAGGTCCCAATGATTTTTTTTCGCATATTTTCTTCTGAAAATATTGCAGTTTTACATTTTACATATATATCTATGGTCTATTATGAGTTAATTTTTATATAAGGTATATGGGTTAGGCTGAGGTTAATTTATTTTTCCCTATGAATCTCCAATTGCTTTGGTACTGTTTGTTGAAAAGGCTCTCCTTAATCCACTGACTTGCTTTTGCACCTTTGTAAAGAAAATCAGTTGGTTGATTGACAGTGCTGTTCAGTTAAACTATGTCCTTACTGATTTTCCACATGCTGGAGCTGTCCATTTCTGATACATGGTGTTGAAGTTTCCTTCTATAACAGTGAGTTTATCCATTTTCCCTTGTAGTTCTATCAATTTCTTTTCCCTGGTGCCTTGATGCTCAGTTTTTAGGTACATATATATTAAGAAGTATATGCTGTGGAATAGAATCCTTTATTACTATGTAATGCATCTCTTTATCATTAATAATCTTCCTTGCTTTGAAATTTGTTTTGTACAAAATTAATACAGCTAATCCAATTTTCTTTCAAAATAAATAAATAAATAAATAAATAAAAAAGAATGTGTAACTCAATCTTTAGCTAGGGACCATGGAGCTCCTCATTTACTGACGAAGTATATTCTTCTGAAGTGTTAGATTAAGCTCTAATGCAATGAGGGAATCTCACAAGGGCGGATAAGTTTATAAGGTGTCCAGCTTTCTCTTTCAGAAATTGGGGACCTGGATGCTCAGAAGTCTTAGCAGGCTTAGTATCCCAGAAACCCCAGTGCCTCCTTTGCCTTAGGCTGGCAGAGCATGATGGTGATGGGGAGAGAAGTCAAATCTGAAATCTGTTGATGATCCTAGGAAGTTCTCAGTCTGAAAGGGACCAATCAGAGAAGCAGCATCTGGAAGACAGCTACTGGGTAGAAATGTCAGGGGAGAGTGCTTGGAGTGGCGTTAAGGTTACAGTAGCTCTAAGGTTGAAGGTAGAGGCCCATGGCCCTTAAAATTTGGCTTGGTAGACTGTGTGGTTGGGAAGGGATGAGGTGAAGGAGGCACGGCAGGAGAGCAGAGAAGCTACAGTCTCCAGCAAGGTTCCCTATTTCTCTCTAGATTCAGTGACCACCCCAACCCCATCACCATAAGAACCCACACCCCACAAGAAGTGGTATTTGTAGGAAAAACGGCAGGAGAAACCTGTAATTGTGACTTTTGCCTCCAATTCGGAGGTGTTTGTCTTATAAGGTCTCACTCAATAACATTGTCTTCTGGACTCTGGGCATATTGCATTACACAGGGGCCCTAGAAAAACCTCACATGGGTCTGGCCCTTCTGAGATCCTGGCACCAAGGATATCTATCTCTCCTAGGTGCATATATAAGCTCCCAAATGTCTAGAATCAAGAAATAAGATGAGCGCCCACATTATATAAAGTCTACATGTCAAATAGCGGAAAGATGAAGAATCTATGCTCTTTATGAGCCTACCCTGTTCTCTCTCTCTCTCTCTCTCTCTCTCTCTCTCTCTCTCTCTCTCTCTCACTCACACACACACACACACACACACACACACACGGGGTGCAGAAGTGCTCTGAGTTTCCCCAAGTGGCCTTAACTCTAGAGAAGGAAACGTAGGTTGCTGGTTTGTTACCAGCATTGTAAACAAAGGGGGCCAAGCACCGGATCTCTACAAGGGATGCCTAGTATATCAATACCAATGCTTCTGTATGTTCCCTTTTGTTGTCACCATGTAGATGTGCCTACTGCTAAAATAGACCGCTCCAGGGCATGTTCACTATCTATAGTGAGAAAGGAGGTATTTGATTTTTATCACTATCTCTGGACCCTCATTGTAGACACCAGCCTTAGCCCTGACCTTAGTATTCTTGAATGACTCCATTTGCAGTTAGGAAATTTGAACATCTGGAGACTGCAGTTTGCTATAGGCAAGAATATCTCATGCTAAGGTGAGTTCTGTGAATAGTAATGTGAATTGGTGAGATATGGACAAAAAGGAAACAGAAAAGTAGTGACGCCTATAAGTAGAGAAGGAAAAAGGTCATATCCACAGAAGCACAAAGTTGCTTTGTGTGTTTCACACACAAGCTTGTGCCTCCAAGCTTTCGTGGGTACATTGCTTCATTGAATCCTTACAATAGCATGTGAAGTGCAACAACAATAATTTTGCAGTTGGGGAAGAAACCTGTTTTTGGAAGACATTAAATGATTCATTCAATTAGCAATGGGCAGAGATTGGACTTGAACCCAGGACTCTTCCCCACCATTTCCACACTTTTTTCTGCTTTCCCTTGAGCTGAAGGCCTAGAAGAGAGACAGGTCAAAAGGTCCATGCATGAGAAGTGGGAGCTCTGGGTTACCTGGGAAAGGAATCTTGGCTCAAATCCCAAGTAAAGCTGCTCTTGAGGTTGGATCTCGGATGATCTTACAGAATGAACCAGAATTTGCAGAGTGCTTATTGAGAGCAAGTCCCTGAGGACGTGGAGATGAATCAGACCTGGCCCTTGCCTTCAGAAAGCCACAGTCTGGGAAAATATAGCAGACCCATGTGAAAAATTATATCAACATCTAAGGTTGAACATGGGAAGTGCAAAAGAATTGGGACACATACGTAGGCAGTGAGCTAGGAGTTCTGAGGTAGGTGAGACCAGAGAGAGCCACAGGATCAGGAAGGCTTCCTAGAGGAGGCAGAACCTTTGGGAGGTTGGGAGAGGGAATTCAAGGGTCAGGAGGAGCTGTGAGCATAGATGCCAAGCCAGACACGCTCACAGTACGTTCAGACTGTGCTGAGAAGTACAATCTACCCAGAGCAGGTGGTACAAGGGAGAGGTGTGCATAAGCAAGGCAGAAAGGCAAATCTCCAATCCCCTCGAGTTTGATCCCAGTCCTTTAAAAACGGTTTGCTCCTGTGTCCTTGTCATGACTGTGACCAAGGGGTAAAGAGCTAAGTGGAAAGAAGAATAAATTCAGATTTTTTTTTAATCACCACAAAATGGCCTCCACAATCATGTCATGAAAAAGAAGTACACTTGGCAGCCTCGCCTTTTTTTTGATGAGCTTTGCCAGAGGCCTCTTCCTAGAAAAGCTGCAGACAAATGGCCTCTTCTCGGGATGCTGCGACATGGCGGCATCTGCAATGGGCCACTAGGACTGATTTCATCATTTATTTCCCACACGTTGGCCAAGGCACCAAATCGAGCCATGCGCACAGTGGGATGCATTGTTTCTGGACTGGTGGTTCGTCATGACTGAAAATGAGAACAATCGAAATTAAAAAATATCAATCAAAGACATTCCCTAAAGAATAAAATCAAGCCTGATAAATCCAGAGCCACAGCCAATCAGTTTAATCTAATAAACGAACTCAGTAAAGTTGTAGGATACAAAAGCAGCATATAAAAATCAGTTATGTTTCTATACAGAAGCAACAAACCATCCCTGAAGGAAATTAAGAAAATAATCTCATTTACAAGAGCATAAAAATACTTAAGAATAAACTTCAACAAGGAGGTAAAAGACTCATACACTGAAAACTATAATGACATCGATGAAAGAAATTAAAGAAGACACAAATAAATGGAAAATAATCCTGTGTTCAAGGACTGGAAGAGTAAATATTTTTTAAATGTCCATCTTAGTCAAAGTGACCTACAGATTCAATGCAATACTTATTAAAATCCCAATGGCATTTTTAATTGAGGTAGAAAAGGCAATCCTAAAATACATTTGGAACTACCACACACCCTGAATAGCCAAAGTAATCTTGAGAACAATAAACAAAGCTGGAGGTATCATGATTCTTGATGTCAAAATATATTACAAAGCTACAGTGAGTAAAATAGTATGGTACTGGCATAAAAACACACATAGAACAATAAACAGAATAGAGATCGCAGATATAAACCTACACTGATTTATGGTCGACTGATCTTTGACAAGGGTGCCAGTAATACACGATGGAGAAAGGATAGTCTCTTTAACAAATGGTGTTGGGAAAACTGGTTATCCACATGCAAAAGAATGTAATTAGACACTTATTTTACACATACACAAAAATCAACTCAAAATGCATTAAATATTTATATGTAAAACATGCATCTCTAAAATTCCTAGAAGAAAACATAGGGGAAAAATCTTCATGACATTGATGTAGGCAATGACTCTCAGATATGACACCAAAAGCACAAATAACAAAAGCAAAAATAGACAAGTGGAATTGTATTAAACTAAAAGACTTCTACACAGCAAAGCAGATAATCCAAAGAGTGAAAACCTATAGGATGGGAGAAAATGTTTGCAAACCACGTATGTGATAAACAGTTAATATTCAAAATAATATAAGAAGTAAGGAGCTTTTACAACTCAATAGCAAAAAAAAAAAAAGCCAAAGAACTTGAATAGACATTTCTCCAAAGAAGACACACTAATAGCCAACAGGTATATGAAAAGATGCTCAATCTCACTGATCATCAGAGAAATGCAAATCAAAATCACAATGAAATACCATCTCACACCTATTAGGATGACTATTATCAAAAAAAAAGATAACAAGGACGTGGAGAAACTGGAACCCTTGTGTACTGTCAGTGGGAATATAAAATGATGCAGCTGCTATGGAAAATAGTATGAAGGTTACTTAAAAAATTAAAAATAGAACTACCATATTATCCAACAATCCCACTTCTGGGTATACCTCCAAAAGAATTAAAATCAGGATCTCAAAGAGATATTAACGCTTTCGTGTTCATTGTGGCATTATTCACAATAGCCAAGATACGGAAACAACGTAAATGTTTGTTAACAGATGACTGGATAAGGAAAGTGTGATACAAACACACACACACACACACACACACACACACAGAGGAATATTATTCAGCCTTAAAAAGGAAGGAAATCCTGCCATATGCAACAACATGGATGAACCTGGAGGACGTCACGCTAAGTGAAATCAAGCAGTCAAGAAAGACAAATACTGCATGACTCTGTTCATATGAGGTATCTGGAACAGTCAAACTCATAGAGAATAGAATCATGTGGTTGCCAGGGGATGAGCGGAAAGGGAAGTGGGGAGTTGCTGTTCAACAGGTGTAAAGTTGAAGTTTTACAAGATGAGTAAGTTCTAGGGATCTGCTGTACAACGTTGTGCCTCTAATCAGCAATATTGTCCTGTGCACTTAGAATGTTAAGAGGGCAGATCACAGGTTAAGGGCTCTTATCACAATAAAAGAAAGACTATAGTTATGGAGCCCACTGCTTCTCTCTGGACCTGAGTTTTCTCATCTATGAAATGACCGGTCTGAACTTGGTGACCTCTAACTCTAAATGTTTGGAGTTCAAGGAACGTTTAAAAAGTTCGTTCCAAGTTGGTTCTGTGGTGATTTGAAAGAGCAATGGCTCAAAAACAACATGATTGTCCATTCTTCAGTGAAAAATGTAAAGATCCTCATATAAATTAAAAGGAGCAAAATTTCCTCCCTCATTTTTAATGATACTTCCCCCCAAATTAAAATAATACTGCTAGAAGCAGAAAGAGACCACCCCATAATCTCATGGCCTATAAATAACCTCTATTAACATTTCTATATTCTTCCATTCAGGACTCTTTTTATATTTGGTTTGTTTGTTTGTTTATTTCATAGCTAAGTCCACACTGTGTGTATAATTTTGGGTCCAACTTTTAGTAAAACTTTTTTTTCATTAATTCAACCGACCAACATTTATTGATAGCCTGTTATGCATGAGGCACTATGTTAGGCACTAAGGAAACAAAGATGGGCAAGATGTGCTCCCAGCTCTAAAGAATCTCAGTCTGGATGGGAAGAAAAATAGGTCAGTAATCAAGCAATAAAATCTAGCGTAAGTACTTTGGGAGGGGAAGCACACGGTCCTATGGGAGCAGGAAGGGTTCTCAGTGGGTACAAAGCCTTCAGGTGAAACAAGGATGAGTTAGCACATGGCTGCTCAGCAAAACACTGCATTTATGACCATCCTTGAAGCCACATGTGGACAAGTGACTTAATTACGGCTAATGAGATGTGGATTGATGTGATATGTTTTTATTTCTTTTGGATCCTTCCCTCATCCCTTTAGCCCTTCACTGTTGGCTGGACTGGAAAGTACTGGTGGGACCAGGAGCAAGTGCCTTAGACCAGCCTAGATGGAAGCTGCATATTGAGCACAATAGAAGAATAGGAGAAAGGGAATCAGGATTCCTGTATCAAACCTGAACTGCGTACACTTGGATTTCCATAGAAGAGAGGCAAAGTCATCTACCCTATTTAAAAACCACTCTCATATCTGTGCCTTTGTTATAGTGTCTGAACTCTCAATTCTAACTGATACAGGTGGCAGGGAGACGCCTAGAGAAGGAGGCAGGGGTCAGAGACAGAGGAACTTAGGAGACATTCTCAGATGTTCAAACCTTATTCTGAAGGCATTGGTGAGCCACAGGAGAGTTTTAGACACAAGAGTGACATGATCTAGTTTGTATTTTGGGAAAATCACTCTGGTGCTACATGAACAATAGATTGAAGCAAACAAGAAAGGAGACGAAGAGACCTGTCAGAAGGCTGGTGCTATTACCCAGACAAGTGGAGTTAGTAGAGTAACTAAGGTTTTGAAGATTATTAAAGGTACTGAAGAAGAACCAACAGGTTTAGGAGCACTGGATATGGCAGTGAGAAAGAGGAAAAAGTCAGACATCTGTGGTTCTCACTGGCGTTCACTAATAGAAGGCACAAGGGGAAGATCACAATTGCCTCTGACCATCCTGGTCAGGTCGTGGGTTGACCTTGAGGATACTAAGTTCAGTTTCTAATGTGTTTGAACACTGGTGGGACATTCACATAGAGATGTCCAGTAAGAGGGTGGCTTTATAAACCCAGAATTCTTCCAGTTATAGTTATCTATAACTATAATCTATAGTTATAGATTTGAAAATATTCAGCATGAATATGGCAACTGAAGTCAGGGAAGCAAATAAGGTAATCATGGAGGTAGACAACCAGACAACAAGGGACCTGTGGGCAGAGCCAGTGTCCAGGGGGAGGACAGAGGAAGTGGAAACTGTGTAAGAGACAGGGATCTAGGGAAGGGTGTGTCACCAAGACCAAGGGGAGGTGGTGGTGTTGCAGAGGACAGTGGCCAGCCCTGCCCAATATTGCAGAGAGGCCAGTTCAACTAGGAACACTAAGCAGGGTGTTCTGTAAGCTCAGCATTTATTCAATACATGTTGGAGTGAATTGCTAATTGGTAAATCACTAAATTGATGCTGTTGTTTTTAATTTAATTATTTGTTCTGTTTTTGCTTTCATTAGAAACAGCACATCTAAATTGCATTTGCTAAGACAGACAAAGTGGGAAGCCCTGCTTGTGCTAACTCTTGTTTCTTGGATTAAATAATGGACTTAAAAGTTAAAAAAAAAACCACTTTCTTGTTTTGGGTGACTATAAAGGTACTTTTTATTCACTAAAAAAAAATTTGACAAATAGAGACAAGAATAAAAGAAGAAAATAAAGATGACACCAGGCAAGGCAGATGGAAGCTGGTGGCTATTTCCTTTGGTCGTGGTCATGTTTCATAGAAACCACCTCCAGAGAACGGGACTTGGAAGAGGGTGACTTCAACGTGGCGTGCTTAGAACAACTGCTCTTTCCCTTTTGTGGGGCAGGAATCCTTCTGAGAATCCAATAAAAGCCATGGACTTTCTACCCAGAAAAATACCTGGATCATTTATACATGCAATTTGCATTTTGATTTCTGTGGGACCCTGTGGAGTCTGAGGACTCCCCAGCTCAGCAGGAACTGTTCCCACTCAGAGCCTCTCTCCTCTTCTCCCTGACTCATCAATGTCCCTAAATGCCATAAATTCTCCTCAGGGACCTCCAGTGGCCTGGGCCTTTCCCTGCATTGATAGAGTGGCCACAGAGACGCTAGATGTGCTCAGGGCCTCTGGCTTTAACTCACTTTTAACCATCAATGGCCTCACCCATGGGATTCTGTTCTAGGCCAAACAGACAGCTTGGAAGAGTTGACTCTGTCCATTGCCAGTGACAGCAGCTTCTTGGAGGAGAAAGAGTGTTGGGCTTGAAGGAAGAAGAGCTGGGTTTAAGTTTCATCTTCACTTCTTATTCACCATATGACCTTGAGTACATCACTCTATAACTCTGAACCTCCATTTCTTTGTCAAAGAGGAATAATAATTCTTGCCATGTCTTCCTTGCAGAGTACAAATCCAATGAGTTAACAGATGTGGAAGTGCTTCATAGAGTGAAAAATATGACACAAAGATGAGGGTTTATAAATAATGATTAAAGCAACAAATATGGAGACTTCACTACTTGCTAGCCACTGCATTAAGTGCTTTGTCTTCATCCTATTTCACTCTCACAACTCTATGAGGTCATTATTCATTATTTTACCTATGAAAAAAGATGATGCTCAGAGGGGTTTAGTAACTTGCCCAAGGCTACAGAGCTGTTAAGTAGTGGAGCCAGGATTCACAAAAGATAAAGATAAAGGTATCAAGTGCACTGGGGCAGTTGGGTTTTGGGGACATAAGGCTAAGGGGGTGCAGGGAGGCAGCTCATTCTTATTAAGTGCCTGTTAGCCTATCAGATACTTTCCTGAGTTTCCCCAGAAGAATCCTGAGAAGTAGTTTGTGTGTTATAAACCCACAGAGGACATGCAACAGTGGCTGGCCTATAATAACACCTCCAATAAATGTTAACTATTAGAATTATATTATTGTTGCAATAATAAATTATACAATGAGAAAACCAAGGCTCAGAGAAGTTAAGTGACCTGCTCAAGGATGTACAGTCAGTAAATAGAAGATCTGTGCTTAGTATTCAAGCATCTGAGGTCTCTTTTTCCTGGTCCTCCACCCTTCCACGGCACCCCATCATGGCTTTGAATTGCCAAGTCTACCGCCTACTAGACCTCCAGCCTTTGGTATCTCCTGCTATTCCTCTGGGTTCACTAGGCTGAAATGCCATGTTTGAGAATTGGTACCATCCTGATTAGACATTTATTGGCCAGATTCCTTGTCTGTCAACATGCCAGCTGATAGGCTCACAGGCACAAGCCTCCAGCCCTGGGGACTGTCTGGTTCGAGCAGCGCGTCGTCCTGTTAGTGGCTGGCTGGCCCCACAGCCAAGCCCGGAAGGCTGGAAGGGAGGGTTGGGGGGATCGCCAGATGACAGAAAGGAGACAGTGAGTCTGCACAGGGTGAAGAGAGGCTTTCTCTCCAGCTCTGGTTTTATTTATGCATCATTTAGACCCCAATGACTTCCCAAAATAATTTGACATTGCTAATGGCTTAGGTTTGTCTAGTGTTTCAGCTTACAGAGCACAGTGATTTAGAGAGCTGATTTGAATCATGGAAACATCCCTGGAGGTGGGTGGTATAATTTCCATTTTACAGATGAAGAACACTGAGGTAGAGGCAACAAAACTAGTTTACTCAAGATTACGCAGTGTATAACAGTCAGGGCTGAGATGCAAATCCAGGGCTCCAGACTCGAAAGTTGCCATATTTCCACAACACCATGTTGCTTTCTAATGAAGTATGCATTGGAGGTGGGAGAGAAGAAAGAGAAGGAGTGTAAACGGAGGTGGAGAGACTATGCCAAGCATGGGGCCAGTGTAGGGGCCAGCTGGCCTGAGAAATGTCAGTCCTACTGCAGGACTCCTTCCTGGGATACTGGGCCCTAGTGGATTGCCCAAATGCTACTCCATGGCCCTCTGAAGGCTCCTGGGCAGGCCTTTCCTTGGGCAAACATCCTCTGAGCAGATAGCTTATTCGCTGGCTTGGGAAATTTGGCCAGTCTTGGGGACAGCTTCCCCTGTGTCTTATTGGAGCAGGGAGCTTCAGGGGCCATGCAGGAATCGCCAGAGACTGCTCTTACTTTGTGTTCTTCTCTAGCTCAGCATGAACTCTGAGCTGCCATGCTCTCTGCTCCTGCCTAGCTTTGCTTCTGACCACACCTTTTCACCCACGCTGTAGCCAGGAAAGGAGACTTAGAAATCACTGGCTTTAATTCTCTCTTTTTGACAGACAGGGAAACTGAGGATTAGAGAAATGACAGCACATGTGTCTCATGCCACTCCTCCAAGATGTTGTGTGGCGAGTGTCATTGCCAAACCTCTGGGCCATGTTTCCATGCCCTCTTCCTTGGCCCTGTCATTGGTCCCATCCCATCCAGACCTCTAATGGACTGAAGGTATCCCCAGCTCCAGCCAGACCTGCCTTGACTTGAGCAAGTGTGACAAGGCTGCCAGCTCTCTCTGCAGACCCAGCCTGCTGCAGTCTCATCAGAGCCCAGGGTGCATCCCAGCTGTTGCCAGAATCCTAGCTAGGAACAGCCAGATGTCATTGACCTACCCCATCACTGGAGCCAGGGGAATGAGATCAGCTTTGGTGAATACAGAATACAAGGATGGGAAATCCCTTCCTCCAATCTCTTTAGACCACTTGGTATTTGAGTAAGGCACGTGGTTATACCATAAGCAATAGTCTGAGATTCTTACAGCAATGTATCATGGTCCTTTCCAAGGAGTCTGTGTTGTCTGCCGATTTTTCTCCCTTTGCTTTCGGATACGTCAGGATAAGCCCTGGCTGAAGTCAAATGCATTTTAGTTGTTTTATCTTAAGTAGAAGGGACTGCAGGGAAGAATTAGGAGTCACACACTGCACAAAGGCATTGCTAGCTTATTTACACCAATACCTGAAAACTAGAAGAAAATTGACTAAAATGATGTACAGGAATGTATAGTATAAAACATACATGAAACGGTTTCCTGCTGACTCCATCCTCTTAATCTATGAAATTGTGCCCAAGTACTAACAAAATGCTGGAAAAGAGAAAACCAATTATATTGTTAGGGTTTTTTTTTTCATTTTTGGAGAAATGCCCCTTCTTCAAACGTAATTAGTGATTTAGTTTGCCTAATCAAAAAAACTAGTCATTTAAAATTGTTTAAAGTCTACAAATATTTGTTGAGTGTGGCATTATGTACCCAACACTGTGCTAGGTTCTGAGTACTCCAGGGCTAATAAGAAGACCCAGCATCTACCCTCATGGAGTCAGACTTAATGGAGTGAAAGACAAGTCTTACGCTGTCCAGCGTGATGAGGGTGGCAACAGAAATAAACATAATGATGAGAGATGACTCAGGGAGGGAGTCAGGAGAGCTTCCCCAAGAAGCTGATGCCTGAGCTGGATTTGGAAGACTGGAGGGCTTTCATGGAGGGTGTAAGGAAACGGGAAGGCCAAGGCATTACCCATTAAGAGATGGTTTGTGCAAAGACACAGGAGCAATAAACATCTTGGTTTATTTGGAACAGGGAATGGGAAATGAAAAGAAAAGGCAATGATTAGGGATGAAACTGGGGAGGCAGGCAGGGACCAGATGATGGTATGATGGGTGTATACAGCCCAATAGTTTAACTTCAATTCTTAAGAAACCAGGGGAATTTTACCTGTGCAGTTGTACGCTGTTGAACTGAGGAACTAACATTCATTTCTCTATGAATCTATTAATATTATTGTAATAAATCTTTGGATCTCAACATGACAAAGCACTTTTTTCTATTTATTTTTAAATTTACATAAAGCAGAATTCACTTTTTTTTTTTTTTTTTTTGAGACAGAGTCTCACTTTGTTGCCCAGGCTAGAGTGCCATGGCATCAGCCTAACACACAGCAACCTCAAACTCCTGGGCTCAAGCGATACTTCTGCCTCAGCCTCCCAAGCAGCTGAGACTACAGGCACATGCCACCATGCCTGGCTGATTTTTTCTATATATTTTTTTTAGTTGGCCAATTGATTTCTTTCTATTTTTAGTAGAGACGAGGTCTCACTCTTGCTCAGGCTGATTTTGAGTGACCTTGAGTGATCCACCTGCCTCGGCCTCCCAGAGTGCTAGGATTGCAAGTGTGAGCCACCACGCCCAGCTAGAATTCACATTTTTATAATGTATACTTCTATGGGTTTTAACAAATGCAGAGTCAGGTATCGCCTCCATAATCATGACACAGAGTAGTTTCAGCTTCCAAAAAAGTCTTTCATACCGCCCCTGTGTAGCCAATCTCGATTCCCACCCCACCCCCAGTGTACATCTCTCTAGTTTGCCTTTTCCAGAATGTCCTATAAACAGAGCCATAGAGTATGGAGACAGGGCAAGTTTTTAACATGGAAAAGAAGTGGCCCAATTTGTATCTTTTCAAATTCAGAGATTGGAATGCTTCAATAAAGTCAGAGGGGAAAGGAAAATCAGTGTGATAGGTGAAAAGTTAGTGAATATGGAAAACACAGGTCTCCAGTCTTCCTCGAAATCATTGATAAATAGGTTGGACAAGAAAGGGCCCAACTCTAGACCCTTTTGCAGACCTTTTGCAGATCCTCTGTGCCATCATCAGTAACTTACACTTCATGGACATATTTTTAAAACCTGTAGCTATAGTCCACGAAGCCTTCCAGCCCACTGTTCTCTATGTGGCTCCACAAATACGTGGCAGAGACTTGGGCAAATACCTTGTTGCATTTTACAGATACCTGTTGAGAAAATTCCCTGCTCTGTACTTTTACCAAAAAAAAAAAAAAATGAATAAAGATGGTTTGGTTGGACATGTTGGGGCATCTGGACCAACTCTTTGTGATCATAGCTTTCTGGGCTATGACCAGAGAAAGGAAGCTCCAACTTCTAGCTCTAGGCATCATAATCAGGTCCGGCATGTGACCAAAAGGCTAGTGGCAGATGTAGAATTAATTTGCAGTCTGTGAATCAAGGAGGCCAAGAAAGCATGTGATTGAGGGATTCTATATGGTGGCAGCCTTCAGATTTACAGAGGGCAATAGCAAGGATGGGGAAGATAAATTTTATCTGAGGACTGAAGTCTTCAGGAAGGAAGAAAGGGGGTTCTGTGAAAACTTCTTGGGTATTTCTCCATTATTATTTTTCATTTTGTAGAAGATTTATTCAGAAATATAAAATTATGAGAAAAAACATCAATTCTAGATGTTTTGGGTTTTTTTTAAATACTAGAAATAATACAGTCTCATGGTAAAACCTTCACATCAAAAGGATCAAAAGTGACAAAGCAAAGCCTCTCGTTTTCCTTCCCTCTTCCTATTAGCATTCTCCAGAAATTAATTTTCTTGCATATTCTTCTAGAAATTTTCTGTATTTATATAAATATATATATATATGTTCCCTGTTATATCAAATGAGATCACATGGCATAGTATTGTGACTTGCTTTTTTATCACTTTGTATCTTAATGTGTGTGGAACACCATTCTGTGTCAGAACATATAGATTAACCTTGTGTTTTTAAACAGCTGTATGCTATTCCATAGTTTGGATGCACCATCATTTCCTCTAACCAGTCTCTTATGGAAGGAGATTTAGATTATTTCCATTTTTTTCTATTACAAATAATGCTGCAATGAGCATCCTTGTACATATGTCTCCATATACTCTTTCCAGTATTCTGCCAAGTATCAGCATGAAGAAAAACAGTTTCTTGAATTCAACTTCTAGCTACGTTCAAATATTCTTGTTGTTTGTTTCTGTGATGCTTCTCTCCCAGGGTCCAGCAACCATTTGAAATCAAAGTTTTAGTAGGCTCAACCTTTCCTCTTTTTTTCCCTCTCTTTTTAGCATTTCATCTCAGTAGGCAGATCCTATGAGCCACGCGGGTTTCTCTTGAAGCCTTCATGTTTTTCTTCTTCATTAGTATGGCTCTTTTTTAAAATATAAATATTCACAGTTGTCTCATATATTTTTAAATTCATAGACTCCAAAATAGGGGACTCTGTTTGTCTGCTAACCTATCTGATTTCTCCTTTCTGGATAGAGGATCCTGAGTGGCTTTGAACTTGGTTGTGTAGTGGGATTTAGATATAAGGGAGAATAAAAGAGAAATAATTGTCACATTTCTAGCAAGAGTGTTATGGAGCTTCAACTTCCCATCAGCTGGGGGAGGAGGAGAGAGAGGCTGGGAAGTCTGCCACAATATTTGGCATGGCTGGGCTTCCAGATTGCATCTATTTTTGTAGCTGCACAAGTTGGGAGGAGATTAGAAGGATAGTCAAATTTCCTGCTCCAGGTTGTAAATTGATCAAGAGGTGGAAGGAGCACTAGAATGGGAGTCAGAAGACCTGGTTCCTGGTCCCAGATTTCCCAGTTATTAATAATGGAACCTTAGAAGAGACCTTTCTCTTTTCTAAACTCCCTTTCCCTCAGCTCTAAAGAAAGAATGTTGAGTTAATTGGTCCTAATGTCCCTCCATTGCCAATATTTTATCGTTCTGAGGTTCTAGGAATGTTTGCCTCATTTTTGAAACTTCCTATACTATAAGAATAGTTACCCATTTATCAAAAAAACAGAAGTATCTTTGTTAGTAAGTAAATGCAGAGTTGAATTGGTAGTCCAGTTTTATCTGTGTGTTCTCTGTTTCAAAGCTTTGCCTCCAGCAATAAAGATGGGGTTGATGTGACATGTGCACTTATTGCAGAACATCCTGGCACTGCGTAGAAGCCTCCAAATGGAACTGTCTAGATACTCCAGAGGCAGGGAAGCCTGCTTGTTCCCTACAGAGGAGCTGGTGAGACAGGTGGATGGATCTGTGCAAGTCTACTCAGTGACTAGTTCCGCACCTTTGAGGGGTGTCAGAGCAGACATTCTGAGATGGCCAACACATGCTCCTGTGCACCCCATGTTCCTTGGAAGCTTCTTGACCATAAGTCTAAGGGCACTTCTGGGCCCGGCCCCTCCTGAGCATGTCCATCTAAGTGTCTCCAGAGTTCACAGCCATGGGGCTCCTTCCTGGAGGGCCCTATATCCCTAGGATTCTTCCAGGATCCTTTCTTACTCAAGGTGTTCACTGTGTACCCAGCAAGGATATTTTCTTCAAGGATTATTCCCAGAAGACCTTGAATCCCAAGGATTCTTTGACCTCTTGGGAAATTGCCAGGCTTGGCCTGTATGGTAATTTTTTTTTTTCTATAAACCATGACTTTTAGCAACACTTAAAAAAATCAGTAAGCATGAAAAAGAAAATGATTTCTATTGAAATAATAGATTATTTCCTAAGGAAAAAATGATATGGAAAAGGAAAGGGACAAATTAACAAAAAATATCAGCAACAATAATATGTTCTTATTACAAGTAATCTAATGAGTATTCCCTAAAATCAAGAGCCTTGTTTGTCTTGTTATCTGCTTCATCCCCAGCTTTAGAACAGTGTCTGGGTATGGAATTGTCCAAATGATGCCTACTACAGTCCGGTTTGTGTTATTGTGTCCCCCCTTTATAGATCAAGTAACTGAGGCTTAAGGTGTAAAGAGATTGTCTTGCTCAAAATCACAGAGCTGGGATGCAAATTCCAAAATGGTCTCTGTCATTGCCGCGTGTTCTTCTGTGCCCCTAGGTCAGGCCAAGCTACTCAAGGTGAAAGATCACATCTTGCTTTCTCAGATACCTGTGGTGAATGATGGCTTATTGATTTATCTAAGTCACCTTTTGTAATTTTCCACCCTTGCAAAAATTCCGCTGGTGAAACTTAAGATTTTTCTTTAGAAATCAACAACATCCCACATATGACCACTGTGGGGAATGTGCAATTGGAAAAGAAGGAAGTGGAATTTACTATTTTCTTCAGAATTATTATTGTTACAGTTTCTAAACAGAGATACTGATTACCTAGGAGAGTTTGAGGATTACTAACTTCCTTGTGTGAAAATCCTATGAATGTTGAATGTTAGAAATATCCAAAGCGAATCTCTGAAGGCTGGCGTATATTTTGGAGAGAGACTTATTAGAAATCTTCTGCCTCACTTCTGAAATGCTAATTTGATGCATGCACTTACTCAGAAGATGACTGATTTGTTCGTCGGCTGATTGATATTTGGCATCACCCCCTCACTGCTGCCGCTCACTGAAAATGCAGGAACAATAATCAAATGTTAAGTTTCTCAAGAACCTTTCTTCCAAAGAAAATCAAACCACTTGCCCTTTGTTATCTCAATCATCTCCAGCACATCTTGGGAAGAGCTTGTTTTCACTTTTCTTCTCCGAGAGGTGCATGTGCCTGAAAGAACACTAGACTCAGAAGACCTGGGAATGAATCCTGCTCTGCTACGATGAGGATTTATAAAAATCAATTTACTGCTCCTTTTCAGTATAATGGAACTTCCTGCCTCGTAGGGCTATTGAGGTGATTAAATAAGATGGTATATGTAAAATAAAATGAAAGGGATGCTACAAGAAATTGCTGAGAGCCAGCTTAGCACATTGTCAGGAGTGTGGTCTCTGCAGCCGGTTATCCTGAGAGTACATCCCAACTCTGACACATATTTACTGTGTGACCTTGGCATGTTTCCTAGCTTCTCTGTGCTTCTGCGTCCACATCTGGAATAAGGAAATGATTATAGTCCACGTGCCTTACAGAGTCGCTGTGATGATCGAGACAATACACACAAAGGTGCTAATAGCAGTGCTTGACCCATAGTTAGTGCTCACTTAAAAGGGTTATAATAAACATTGGGTTTCTATAAGCAATAAATGAAATGGTTTACAATGAAAATATGTATAGACAGTAAAACACTGAACAAATCTCATTCAGTTAAGACTCATTGAGCCGATGAGGATATAACGATGCTTGGACAAAGCTCCTACCTTCAGGTACTGCTGACTGCAGCTAGAACTGGAGGTGCGAGAGCAGGGGGTCACCTGGGCCAGCGAGGGAGTGGATGAGAGAATTCAGCTTCCTGGAGAGTTCTCCTGGCCAAGTAAACTTCCTTCGGGCTACAGTAATCTTCAAAGAACGTGTTAGCATTTGCAAAGCACTTTTCACAAACTGTCTTTGTGTTAATGCTTACCTTAGCCCCATAGTATGGCAGGCAGATGGAGATATTTTGCAGTTAAGGGCCCAGAGAGAGACTTAGAGGTAAGGTGGCATTCACAAGGGCTCCCTGATTGTAAGTGGTGGAACCTGGGCTTCCTCTTCCTCCTCCTCCTCAAGCTGTGCCTGGGGACCATCTGTCCCAGACCAGATCTTGTGAGCCTTCTAGGATACTGTTTTCTCTGGTTCTCTGCAGTACAATAGCGGTTATCAGATCCAGGAGGTCTGCTCACAGAGAGCCGTGTGTGTGGCAGGAGAGGAGGGGAGCTGGCAGACAGGAGGGGATCAGTATCTCACTGCACCGGGAGCTGCCCAGGCAGAGGTGATGCTTTACAGGGAAGCCAGGCGTCTCTGGGCATCACGGCTGCTCACCTCTGTAACTCTCTATTTTCTCATCAGTGAAATGGGTTAATAAAGATCTCCTTACTACTCTGGTCTGGAGTAAGGATTGAAAGAGATAAACTATGAAAGGGCTTTCCTACCTAGGGTCCCACAAATGATCGAGTCTTTCTGCCTTTCATGCTTCATGGTGTTCAGGACCCCATAGGAACTTTGTTCCTGTTTCATAGTCCCCATCACTGCAGGGGCGCTATGTACAGGTTCTGCTGCGGGGAGGGGATGATAGCAACTGCCTGATCACCCTGACGCCATGAAACACCTACTAGGTTCATCTCTGGGCTTTGGTGGAGGAAGAGGAACTTAAACTCTTACTTTCTCTTGACCTCTGGTCAAGTGCAGGGAGGCCTGCACTCTGGTCCTGTCCCACCCTGTGGGAATTGGCCTGACATGTCATAGAATCCTGCTTTACAGCAGGGGGCACGCAGTGGGGGTCACCTGGACCGGCTGCCCCCACATTCTCCTTCTACACATTCCGATTACCCTTCCTTCTCTCCGGGAGCTTGGGAAACGCAGGCAGTTTTTTAAAAAAAAATCTCTGGGTTCAGACACCAGGATAAAGAAGTATTTTCTATATCATCCCGATAAAATCGCTACTTGAATAACTCACATGACAGGGAGGTATATGCATGTTTGGTACTATTACTTCACATTGATTTGTGTTTTCTTTTTTTTTTTAAAGAATAGCACTAGGGCATTGTTGAGGCAAGATGTAAGTGAAACAGGCTTCCCTCTCCAGGAATTTGGACTTACTGAGGTAAGTCCTTGTGCTGAGTTCCAGCCCAGTGCCACCCGCCCCCAACGCCTGCCTGCAGCCTCTTCAGGAAGGAACAGCCAGGCCTGACCCCAGCCTCCCTCTGCTATGGTCCTGGCCAGTTCCTTGTGCACTGGGGACCAAGCTACCTGGCTACTCTGGCCAGCTATAGCTGATTGGATCACGTGAGCACTGGATCCACAGGCCACCAACCTCTAAGCTGGCCAAAGACAAATGAGGTGTGATGGTGGAGCATCGGACCAACCTGACTTTTTTCTCTTGGGGAATCTAATCAAAGATTTGAGGGTAGTAGGCCATTGGTATTTGGAGCCAAGACAGAAAGACACTGGAAAGAAGCAGAGGCAGAGGTAGGACTCGGCTGCATAGGGAGGCTTAGGCTAAGGATGCTCAGTGTCCATTATAGTTAGTGTCAGGCCTGCTCTAGGTCCTGAACACATTTCCAGTTCTGGATGACTCTGTTCCTGCAAGGGCACCTCCTCTTCTTTCTGGGAGTCTGGTTGGTCAGCTTCTCCCTTCCCTTTCCGTGGGACTTGGCCTCAGGGTGATAATCCTGGCTTTTTTATTTCCACGTGTATCCTTTCAATAAACTGCTCATCCCTTGAAGTAACCTGAGTCTCTGTTCTTTGTGCCAACAGTGTCAAACAGTCATCTGCCAGTGAGCCCCCTTTTGCTTGCTGGAGGGGACAAGAGAAGCTGGGCAGTGCTGTCCTGAGCGCCACTGTCAACTAGCACCTGCTCAGAGTGGCCCTCCCTGACCACCAGTTGAAGGAAGCAGGCTGTCCCCACCCATCAAGCCACACTGTCACATTCCCTTTCATTTTCTTCAGAGGACTTCTTATCAGCTAAGAAGACCTTTGCACTGGTCTCCTGTTGCTACCATAACAAATTACCACAAGCCTCGTGACGGAAAACAGCATGAATTTATTCTTTCACAGTTCTGGAGGTCAGAACTCTAAAAGGAGTCTCGTGGAGCTAACATCAAGGTGTTGGCAGGGCTGCTTCTTTCTGGGGCTCTATGGGAGAATCCGTTCCGTGCCTTTTCCAGCTTCCAGGGGCTGCCAGCATTCCTTGGTTGGTGGCCCCACATCCTATCACCTTTTCTCCCTCTGCTTCCATCATCACATGGCCTTCTTGTCTGTGTGGTCATCCTGTGTCCTTCTTGTAAGAGCCATTATGATTACATTTAGGGACCATTTGGATAACCCGGGATACTCTCTTCATCTCCAGGTCCTTACCCCACTCACATCAGCAAAGTCCCTTTCACCGTATAAGGTGACATACGCAAATTTTGGGGATTAAAACATGAACATCTTTAGAGGGGCCATTATTCAGCCTACTATAATCTTCTTCATATATTTGTTTACTTCTTTATATTTTTTCTTTGCAAAACAGAACTTCTAGGGGAGCAAGGGCCTCATGTCTCTGTCTTGCTCATCACTGTAGTCTCAGGGCCTGGGATAGGGCCTAGTGTATAGTTGATACTGATAAATATCTGTTGAATGAATACATAAATGAATATGTGGAACAGCCAGAATGTCTAATGTTCCAGAGGGTCTTTTGATCTAGAATCATATTCTGTTTTGGATCTTCTAAACCAGTGTTCTTTATGCCAAATTGTTCTGTGGAGTGCTGTTTCTGCAAGATGCCTTAAGGAAAAAAAAAAAAAAACTTCTGGTCAAATAGTCTGGGAAATGCACTAACTATATCTTGTTCTCAGAGATGTTCAGTGCACATTAGTATATTGAAGTCTCTGAGAAGTTGCACAGTAAAGAAAGTTCATTAATTGATTGTATAATCTAACACTTCTAAAACTTATTTGGTCAGAGTTGGGTTTTTTCTTGTTCTATCCCTTAATGACATTTCACAAAATTTGTGTTCAAGGAACTCATGTGAGACTACTGCTCTCATTGTCAGATTGTACCAGTCTTTCTCAGAGCCTGTTGAAATTTTTTTCTCTCTCTTCTCCTTTTTCTCCTTCTCCTCCTCCTCCTCTTCCTCCTATTCCTCCTCCTCCTCCTTCTCCTACTCCTTTGTCTCCTCCACCTTTTCTTCCTTCCCCATTCTTTCTTCTCCTCTTTCTCTTTTTTTTGATTTTTTCTCTGAGCTTATTTTGGTCCGTAGCATTCCTAACTTTGTTCTCTCAAGTTTCTACTCCCATCCACTCTCCTGTCCTCCCTTATGGATCCTTGTTGGAAAACAGTCTATACCTCTCTGGGCTCTGCCTCTCTGTTGACACTGTTCTAAGTGTCCACACCATGCTTTTGTACTCATCTTTGGTTATGTGACCCTCCTTCTATCTTTTGGACATTTTTTGTTAAAGTCCAAGTTCCTCAAATATGAATGGGAGGTTTATTCCTTGACCTTCAGATTATTTCACAGCTAAGGAGTAAAAAATGTCAATGCATTGACAGTTAACCTACCAAATGTCCTTGTTACCTAAGCCCTGCAGCAACTACATTTTCTGGTTTGGAATATACTTTATCTTCTGGAAGAGCTGATCCTGGAGGCCTGGAGACCCAACCTGGTCTTCTAGCAATGTGGTAGCTTGAGCTGGACACTATCACCTGAACGAAGTCCTAGAAACTAATGCTTGGATGGGCATTCATTCTGTTGGAATCCATCTCCATTGAGGTATTTGTTTTCTCCAAATTAAACTGCAGGCTTTGAACAACCTTCCAATTCCTGGCGTATCTGCAAGTATATGCCAGGAATCCAAGAAGTATAATTTAGGCCCCATGTTTTGGTGTAATCATGTTTCTCTTTTATTTTATTTTTCATAATATTACTTTCACATTTATTATCTTGTCTAGTTTCCTCCACAGCTCTGTAAGAAAGTACTATACCCATTTTATAGATGAGGAAACAAAAGGCCAAGTTCATGTAGCCAGTGAATAAGTGACATTCAAGACTCAACTTCAGTTCTTCAAACTTTCCTGTGGCTACATTTATACTAAAATTTTTAAAAAGAGCAAATATTTTAAAAATGCTCTCATGTTTTTTAATCCTTAAAAGTATTCTGTAGTATAGGCAGAATGAGTATTTAAATTCTCATTTTATAAGTGACAAAAATTGAAAACCTGAGGCCCAGGTCATATAACTAGTCAATGACAGAGATTAGATTTAAAAAGAAAATTTCCAAATTCATGTATCAAACACTTTCAAGGACCCCAGACTCCCTTGTAACCCAGGGCTCTTGGAGGCTTTACTGTGGGGGGAAAGGTAAAAAAACAAAAAACAAAACAAAACAAAAAACCCTTGAAAAATAGAATCTAACACTGAAAAATCCAACTAACAAGCGGGGGGGGGGGGGGTAACCACCAGCTGAGGTGTGGCTGAGCTGTCTAAGGTTAGAAAATTAAATGTTAGAGACCTGCATTTTGTTAGCTTTTGGAGATGAGACGCAGTGTGTTCTAAGGTTAGAGGCAGTAAGCGAAGGAGATTTTACCTCTTATCTCTGTTCCCCATTCACTATCTATCCTCATTGTCAGGAAGTTCTTTTTCATTTGTGAATGAATTCCCTCTGGCTGCAGTTTGAATCCTTCTCTTGTTCTGCCCCAAGGGAGAGGAACCTGGGTTGTCACCAAACCTTCCCTTTCTGTGTATTCTGCTCCAGCTAGAATATAGCTGTCCAGGTTTCGGTTTCCTGTATTGCCTGTACGCTTTGCCTTGAATAGTTTAGTAGAGGAAGTCCTTTCGTTTTAGATTTTGAGAATCGCAGTGGTTAATAGAAAAGCTATCTTTTGGAAAAAATGATTAATTACCAGCCGGGCTCAGGTTGGAAGCATTCCAGTTAGAGACAGGATGCAGGTTTGAGACGATACAAGGACACAGAGCAGGGCTGGGTGCCTTTTGCTTCCCTAAGCTGGACTCTGGAGAGGTCTCAGACAAGGCCATGTGGTCCTGTCTCTGGCAGTGTGGACCAGCGAACCAGGACCTGGCTGAGAGCGCCTGGGTCTCGGCCCCAGGGGGGCTGGCCCCCTCTGTGAGGACTGTGTTCTGAAGGGAAGTCACCCGGCAACTCCTGATTTGGAATTTTCTCCCCTCCCCACATGGAATAATTTATGGCAAGCCCTAAAATAAGCTCCTTAAAATATCCAAACAATGTTGTTGTTGTTGTTTTTTTTTTTTCCCTCTCCCTAAGCGTTTTACATCCAGGCCTCCATCAGGCAAATTTCGGATAAAAGGTGATTAGTGTTTTGGCAGGATTTTCATGAGGCTTTCTCTTGTATTCTTGCCAAAGAGCTTGCCAGGCCCAGATTTGATTAAAATGGCAGTGGGCTCTGCTACTTGAATGTAATTAGAACCATTCATTAAAGCTTTTGCTGACAGTTTGGCAACCTGTGCATTTTTCAGAGTGTGGCCGGCAGCCCATGGAAACGGCTCAGGGGAGGAGCAGGGGCCCTGCATCCCGGGCCCAGCTGAGGAACGGGACGTGCCCCATGGCCAGGAGGTTTCTGCACGGCCAGACTGGCATTCGCAGCTAGGGAGAGCTCCTTTAATTGGATTAGGAGGGGCTGGGAGTGCTGCCTTCTCATGGACACCAAAGCTAAGCGGGAGGGTTTGTGGTGCCTTTCCTAGAGAACACAGAGTGCTGACGTGCCGATGACACGCACCCTTGGGCAAACCCATCACAAGGCACAGAGCTGCTCAGGGTGGTCAGCCGCCCTGTGGCAAGATCAATGTCCTATTCTTTCCACCTCTGGTGCTTCACAGAGGGTCTGACTCTTAGAAGATTCTCAGTAAATGTTAATGAATAAATAACGGTCAGGTGAGAAGCAGAAAAGGAAAATCTTGTTTTGATTTCGAAATTGGTTTTCAGAGGTGTGGTCTGGCTGCCCCAGCCTTGTTCCTTCCAATGCATTAGCCACAGTGATCTTTCCAAAAAGCCAGTCTGCCATCTTCCTGACTCGCTTTTGTACAAGCCACCCCCTCCACCTGAACACTCACACCACCCTCTTCAGCAGGTTCAGTTCCGCAGGTTTGGAGTTCTTTGCTTGAATGTCACTTCTTCCATCAAGTATCCCATGTGCTACTCAAAGATACTTCAGAACAATTCTTCTGCCCCTTGTATTGTGACTAACACACTCTGTTGCACTCTGTTGATACAATCTGTGTCCCCATCCCACTGAACTGTCACGCCCCTGAGGGCAGGGACTATTGCTTTATTTACCTCTGAGTGCTCCCAGGACTTGGATATAGTAAATGCTCAATAAATATTTTTAAATGAACAAACAGATGGGGTTGAATAGAATTAATATGTTTAGGCACTCAATGATTTGATTTCTAGGTCTTACCATTGTGTAAAGTCACTCCAATGTCATGGTTTGGCCCACAGATGGTTGGTTGCTTCAACCCCCAGCAGGGGGTGGACGGTGCCTTTAAGGCAGGCCATAGAATAAGCAGGAAGGCATGTGCTTGGCTCCACAGAGGGGCCTCCTGGTGGGGAATCATGACCCGCTGGGATGATCTGGTCTGCCTTGCAAATCCCTGCCCCGCCACTGCCTTGACATTGACTCTGGGTTGTGCTTGACTCAGCTGACGGCATTGCCCACCCTGACTCCAGAAAACTGCTTTGGCTTAACTCTGTCTGCCTGTCCTGGTCTCTTAGAATGCTATTTGTTCATTGTTCTTCTGGAACCAAAGCCCCAAATTTCAGTCACACTATACTATGCCTCGCAGTCCCATTTCACCTGAAAAGTTCTAAAGAGCGATTCACCAGGAAATTGAAGTGAACCACAAAATAAATAAATAAATAGATAAATACATAAAGTGTTTGAAGTCACCTGCCTCTGGCAATAATTTTAGTTACCTATTGCTCCCCATTTTGCTAACATCCTTCATGGCTTCTTAATTTATGGAGGGGGATTTCTGGGATAACCAGCCTTCCTCTCATCTTTACTTTTCCCTCTTTGATATTTAATTTTTTGTTTTAAAAAATCATATTTTCCTAATTCCTTGAAGCTAGACAATGGGGAGGACATGTCTTGGATCAAATGGTGTCTTTGGGTTCGAGATGACGGAGGCACCTGGGTCCATCAGGAGCTGCTCTGGTTCTCATGGACAAGCAAGTGGCCTTGGTCACCACGTGCCCTGTGGAGATTATTGAGTGAGGTCTCCAAGTATGAATATCTCCAATTGAGGCAAAGGGCTTTTTTTGGCCACTTATTCTGGTTTCCCTGCTAACACTCCTGCTGATTGTCAGAAGAAATGGGTTGTTTGGTGATTGGGGTTGGGGACCAAACGGTGAAAATCCTGTGATACAAAGGGGATTCTGGCCTTTAACCTACTCCAGTAACATATAACCTTTGGGCAGGGCTTGAGATGGCCCTCTGCCTGCTCCCTGAAGTTGGCAGGCATCTTGAGGTTAATGGAATGTGTCTTTCTCTGCATTTCCCAGTGTTCCAGGAAGCCATGGCCACTGAGGGGAGTGGCCCAGGTGCTGATAATAGAGACATCAACAATATTAATTATGACACAGTGTGATCAATTGAGAAGGGCTAAGAGGAAGTGAGTGTAGTGCTTAAGAGTTCGAATCTTGGATCTACTTCTTGCTGGCTGCAACCTTGGGGTTCCTTATAGTCTATGTGGCTCAGATCCCTGTCTGAAAATGGGGATTTTAATAGTATCTACCTCATATAAGTAGGCTTGCCCCTAACATTTGCAGTGAATGGGACATGAGTCCAAAGGGAGGCTGTCTATCCATGGCTGGACCCCCTTCTCTTGCTCACCCCCAACTCTTGCACCTGGAAGGGCCTAGCACATAGCTTCAGGTGCACACACACACACGCACACCTTTGCCCTCTGCAATCGGGCCCTCCTTGCAAACTCTGTGGCCCAGGATATTCATACTGGCAGGGCGATGTGGCCTAGGGGGATGGTGTCAGGGAAGTTGAGGCTTGAATAGGCCCTGGAAGTGGATTTAAGAAAGTTTATGCTAGGAATTCCATGAAGAAACTTAATCTAGAGAAAGGTGGGCCACAGGTTCCTTAGACTCCTTGGCTTTGAAGACTTCTCACCCCATGAGAAGGAATACAGAGCAAGGCCAGACTGGAGTCTACTGAAGTGTAGGGACCCTGAGTGCCCAGTACTGCCCATGGGGTCAGTGAGTATTGAGTGAGTGGGGATGAGTGAGTATTGAGATCCTAGTGCTCAGATACTAGGGCCTGAGTAAGTGTTCTGTAAACATTAGCTGACAGCAGTGTTAGTATTTGTCTCTTGGGTATCACAGAAACTATTGGGGGTGGAGGAATGGAACTCATGACTGATAAAGACCTTTGTATACCAGAGAAGCAGATAGAACGGGAATTGGAGAAAGGCCAGTTGTAAAGATGATTTTTACCTTACCCATGGCCACAAATATGAGCGTGCAAACCCACTTGGGAGCCCTGGGGCCAAAACAAAGAAAGAAACAAAATGATATCACCATGAGAATATAGGGCAGAACATCTAGATGGACTGTGAATGCATAGCTCTGGCCAAAAGAAATTAGAAGCGGTAACTGGGCCCTTTCTTAACCTGAGTCTTGGGGGCAAGTCCTAGCTCTGTGGCTAACAGCTCTATGACTCTGAATGACTCGGTTCACCTCTTTGAACCTCTGTTTCCTCATCTGCAAATTGGAGATGAGGATGCCTATTTTACCAACCTCACTGGGCTGTTGGGAGAATCAGCTGAGATAATGGCGTCTGGTGGAGCCCTCTGAGCATGCTGGGTGGATACTGGCTGCTGTTGTCTGCACAATTCTTGAAGAGCTTGGTCCCAATGCTCTTGTCATCTAGAGGAGGCAACAAGAAGAGCCTCTGTGATGCGAATCAACTGGTGGAGGAGACTTGTGAGGCTGGGTCTCTGCTGTGTCCTAGGGTAAGAGAGCACATGGGGTACGGTCCATGACAACGCAGGATCGGGGAGACTCTGCAAGCTTGAAACCTCCTCCCTGCTTGCAGAGCATGTGCCCACCCCTCTCCAGGGTCCCAAGGTAGAGTGGGCACCAGGGAGGCCTCACATCCTGTCCACAGCTTGGTTCCTAAGGACACTTCTGGCCATTCTGAAAGAGTGTCCCAATCCCCAAGTCAGAGAAGACTTTCTCAAATCCTGCCCATGACTTAATTCTTTATTCCTGTTGGCAGCAGTTGGCTCAGTTGCCTGCTTTGAAAGCATAATTCCATCCAATTTCAGGAGGAACATGGGAGGGTTGGTAGGACAATGTGATACACGCTACTTCCAAATTATCAGATGTGCACAGCAGTTTTGTTGCTCTTGTGAAGAACAAATTATATAAACATATATATTCTAAATATATATTTATATATAAACTATAAATATAAATTGTCTATATACATATTTGCATATAGAGATATATATGTATATCTATTGAATTTGATAAAAAAAATACGTATTTGTATATTTAGGCTTGGAAACAATGAATATTGGAGAATCCAAGCAGAGAGGGACGCTTTTACTTGTTTATATGCTTATTAAAAAGAGATAAGATTTGAATTTTTTTACTTTATTTTTTATGTTATTCTGCCTTTGTTTAGCAATTTTACTTCTGCGATTCTGTTCTAAGATGATAACTGGACAAAGTATGCAAACTGTGTATGTATAAGGATGTTTATTGTTGTATCATTTATATATACAACATAGAAATAATACAAATATTCAACTATGGACACTGGTTGAGTAAATGTGATATTGCCTTAGAATGAAACTCATGGAGTCATTAAGAATAACATTGTAGAAAAATATTTATTGACACAAGAAGTCATTCGTAATATATTGCTGAGTGATAAAAATTATGAAACAATACATACGTTACGATATCATTTTTATTTACTAAACATACACACAGAGAGAAAGACAAAGTTTGGAACAGGTACAACAAAATGTTACCTGCAATTTACCTTTGGATGGTAGATCAAAAAGTCTTTTATGTTTCTTTTTGTTATACGTATTTTCCAATTTTTCTACAATGGAAAGAAATCACATTTATAATAATTTAAAAAGTTATAAATCAGAACTGTGCCGCCTGGAGTTTAGCGCAAACATGGGGCTCCAACTGGGGCTTTGCCATTGCCAAGGAAAGCGTAGAAACCAACTGTTTGGTTTCACACATGATGCTGGCGAGGCTGCAGCCCAGGGCAGCATTTGTGTGTGAGTGTGACCATTGAGACCAATGCCCGGGAACTTGATCGTCACTCACGCCCACGTCCTTTCCATACTGTTCCCAGTCTGGTTAAGATGCTGCTCAGAAGATGCATATTTCACGCAGGAGAGAGAAGTCTGAATCTAATTGGGTCCTTTGCTAGTTACACCATGCATTTGCACCAATATTTATCCCATCTGTCCTGAGAGTCTGCTCCCCAGTACTTTACCAAAACTGTCAATGGCTCCCTATTATTTACTAATTCTTTGGCCTGGCATGCAGGGGCTTGTGAGGTCTGCCCCCCATCCTACCTTCCCAGCCACCTCTCCCTCGAGTTTCCTTCAGGGACTTTCTACTCTAGCCAACTTGGGCTGCTCACCATTTTCTAGCAACCCAGGATGCTTTTAGCCGCCATGATCAGAAACCCAGACTAACTTCTACAGAAGGAAATGTATTCTCTCGTGTACCAGGGATTCCAGAGTTGAGGTGTGCTGCAGGGATGGCTGAATTGGCAGATCAGTCTTGTCATTGAGAACCCCATCCCTCTGTTCTTCCATTCTTGGTGTTGAATTCACCCTCGGACCAGAAGCAATTGGCTGCAGCAGTTCTAAGCATCCTGTTCAACACGGGGATGCCTTGAAGAGAAAGGGACACTGTCTTTCCTGTGGTTTTCTCTTGGGATAAGAAAACTTTTCCAAGAAAGCCCTCCTAAAAAACTCCCTCTCGTATCTCATTGGCCAGAGTCAGGACACATGCTATTCCCAAAGTGATCACGGACATGGCGAATGACCAGTCGGGACCATGCTTAGAGCTGGGACAGGAGTCGGATTTCCCTTATGCATGTGACTGCAGGGGAGAGGGCCAGATGCCTAAAGAGATCTGGCTTCTAGTTAGGAAGAAGGGGAATGCTGGATGCCACTTCATCAAATTGACCCATTCTTTCCTACCTCATGTATTTGCTCACGCTGTTTCCCCTGCCTTTCTCTCTAAATCTTCTTGATCAAGTTTTAGCTCTTTGTCCACCTTTCATAGCCCGTCTCCAGCTACAATCTCTGTGGGGTTGACTCTGGTCTTCACAGCTAGTTGCAATGTCTTTTCCTTTGGAATTAAAATTGCAGTATGTTATATTTTTTTCCTAAATGCCTTTGATGTAGTCTGCTGTATTCTGTGGTTATTTATGAGCGTATCTGTTTTTAAACATGAATAGGGATCACACGGTGAGTCGAGGCATTTGTTAAAAAGACTAGTATTCAGGGTCAGTGTGGCCAATGTGCAGTTTCCTATGCAAGGCATGGCACATGTCCCTCCCTTCCCCTTTCCTGTGTGGCGGAAAGAATTAACTGGAGCACTCTTTCCGAGTAAGCCTGCACCCAGCCTCAGAATCATTCTCAACACAGTGCTCCACAAGGCCATTACTAAACGATTAGGACTAATGCTGAAAATGAATCCTACTGACCATTTTTGGCATAGTGCATGCGAGGTACAGGACAGGTTTTAAGGGCAAAGAGAAGAGTCAGGGTGGAGTAGATACAGAGATGAACAGTACATGGGTCCCTGGATCTGGGAATCTATAGTCTAGGGAAGAAACACATCCATACACAAATCCTTCAAAAGCGAGGTATAAGGTGATGAGTGCAGTGGAGAGGTCCTCACGGTGAGCTGTGTGACTGCGGGTCTTTAGGGAAGACTTCTTGGAGAATGGATCTCTCCAATTATTTTGTGTTCAGTACATACACTTTACTTAACTGATCCCCTGTTGCTGAACATCTAGGTAATTTCTAATCATTCAGTATGATTAACAATACTAGAAAGAATATCCAGGTAGTCAAATTTTAATATATTTTTAGCTATTTATGTGGGATAAATTCCTAGAAAGAGAATGGCTAAGACAAAGAGTGCGTATCTTAGGGATGTGTGTGTGTGTGTGTGTGTATTCCTTTTTAAGTCTTAACTGTGTAAATGTATCATAGTTTTTTCAATCAATTATTGGACAAAAGGGTATAGCAAATTATACTGCAGTGAGCAGACTTATGCCTATACCTTCTTGTATTTTTGCCAGCCTGGCTTTGGGATAGATTCCTAGAAGTGGGATATCTGGGTCAAAGGGTAAATGCGTATATGAGTTTCATAGATATTTCCAAATTCCCTTTTGTAGAGATTATATCATTTTGCATTCCCACCAGCAATACGTGACAGCACCTATTTCCCTACTCTTGTCAGTTGTCAAATTTTTGGAATGATATGTCAATGTCCTATTCATTTGTGTTTCCCTTATTGTAAGTTACATGTACCATCTTTTCACATGATCAAGAGCCATTTGCATTTCTTGTTCTATGTCAGTCTGTACGTATCTCTTGCTCATTTTTCTATAGGTTGTTGCTCTTTTCATTCTCTGTTTTTAGAAATTCTTTATATGTTAGGATTACCCTGTTGTGTGTGACACAAGTTGTTATTGTTTTTTTCAGCTTGTCATTTGTCTTTTATTATCTTTTGATGTGTTTTTGTTGTGCAAAAAATTAAATTTAAAAAATGTGTATATAGGAAAATCTATCAGTCTTTTTCTCATTATGGCTTCTGGATTTTGAATCATAGTTTAAAACTTTTCCCTGCTTCCATTATGGAAGAACTGATCTATGCTTCTAATACACATACAGTTTCTTTTCTTTTCTCTTCTCCCCCTCCCCCACTTCCTCCCTCCCTCCTTCCCTTCTTTACTTCCTTCCTTCCACACTTAAATCTCTGATCCAATTAGAATTTATCCTAGTGCATGATGTGAAGAATGGATCAAATTTTATCTTTTTCCATCTGGCTATCCATTTATTCCAAATCATCTTTTCCCTACTGATTTGTTTCATTGTACATTAAATTTTCTTAGAAAATTGGGTCGATTTCTAGAGTTTCTATTCTGCTATACTGCTTTACTTATATACCAATACCACACATTTAATTATAGAACCTTAAAAATATATTCTAATATCTGCTAGGGCTAGTCCCATTCCCCAGTTGTGCTTTTTTTCCAGGGATTTCCTAATTATTTTTGCCTGCTTGCGTTTGAAATGAACTCTATAAACAACTTGTCAAGCTCCAGAAGGAAAAAAAATGGATATTTTTATTAAGATCTCAACAAATTCGTAGTCTAACTTAGGGAGAACTGACATCTTTGTGAATTTGAGTCTTTTTAATGAAGAACATTGTTTTGTTTATAAAAACTTTTGTGTGTCATTGTGGAGTGTTTTCATTTTTCTCATAAGATTTTAAACATTTCTTGTTAGGTTTATGTTAGGTATTTGTGTAAACAGGCCTTATCTTCCATTTTATCTTCTAACTAGTTTATTGTAAACATGAGAGTTATAACTTTTTTATAAAACTTCTCACTTTGATATAATTTGAGACTTATAGAAAAGTCCAAAGTATAGTATAAGGAAGTACAAGGAACTTCTATATAAGCCCTTTTCCCAAACTCACCCATTGTTTACGTTCTGATCCGTTTGTTTTATCATTTTCTCTTTCTCTCGATATATACACACACACACATAAAATATATAGAATATTTACATAAAATATATACATATAATATGTACAATACATATATATTTTTTTCCCCCTCAAACCAGTTGAGAGTAAGTTGGAGATTTGGTGCTCTTTCACTCCTAAATACTTTGGTGTGTATTTCCTAAGAACAAGGATGTTTTTAAAAATAACCACAATGTGGTTATCAAGTTCAGAAATTGTAACTTTGCAATACTACTATTTCACCAAGAACTGATATTTAACTTTAATCCAATGAACCAATAATGTCCTTTATCCTTTCTGCCTCCCCCTCCCCAGTACGGGATCTATTCCAGGATCGTGCGGTGCCTTCAGTTGTCATTTCTCTTTGTTCCTTCATTCTGGAACAGTTCCTTGGCCTTTCTTTGCCTTTCATGACTTTGTCATTTTTGAAGAGTACAGACCAGTTATTTTGTAAAACGTGCCTCAATTTGGATTGATATGCAGTTTATTCATGATTAGATTCAGGGAAAGCTATTGATTTCCATATGTTGATCTAAAAAAACATAAATGCTGTTTATTTGGTAGACATTTGCTTTCCAAAAATGGTGTCCAAAACCCCCATCAAACTAACAAAGGATTCCTTGGCTGTAACAAGGTTGCTGGCCCTCAGTAGAGCACAATGCCCTCATTTTCTAGGTCTGATATTTTGGAAAAGAGGAGGGCAGAAATATATTGATTTTTATAGCATGCTACTGTATTACATTCTTCCATTGTTTGTGGTAATTTTTTTCTGAATTTGCCTGAGTTTTCCACATACGGAATGAGACCATCTGTGTGTAGAGGTAGTTTTACCTCTTCCTTTCCAATTGTCCTGCCTCTGTTTGCTGTGAGAGACCTACAGGGGCGTTTGGACCTTGGCCACTAGCTAATACTTAAATCTTTTCTGACTAACTCTGACTGGCTGCAGATTCACTACTTGGGAAGGACTGAACATTTTCAAGAGAAATTTACTTTTCCTAAAGGGTATATGTGGGTAGGCAGTGGTGGTGGCTGGTGGGATGGTGAACACTGTGCTTATCCAAATCCCCAGTAAAGCAGTTTCATGGAAGAAGAGTAGGATTATTTGCTACAAAGTACAGAGGTGTGTTCTTTGATTATAAAAACATTTAGTGAGAACACACGATGCGTCACAGCTTGGGCTAGGTGATAGATCAGCAGTTGGGAAAAAAAATCCATTTAGATTCCATTTCATATCAGAGGTAAATTATTCTAGGTATAATAAATAGCCAAATGCAAAAGAAGCAAACCAAACACAAACGTATAAACAAAAAACATGAAACTTCTGGTGTTTAAGGGAAAGCAAGGAAGGTTACAAATGATTGAAGAAGCCACAGAGAACAAAGACTGGAAGATTTGACTTCATGGAAACGAAAACATTTCTTGCATAGCCAAAATTGAAAAGCAAACTACCAGATAGGGTAGAAAAAAAAAGAGTTAATATTTTCTTGGAAGAGATGCAAATTAGAACCATAATGAGGTATGGTCTTTTGCTTATTAACACTAATTGTGTGTGTGTGTGTGTGTGTGTGTGTGTGCGCGCGTGTGTGTGACGATAGAAGGAAATGTTATTATTTTGAAGATGGAGACCGAAATCCCTTAAGTGGGACAATCACCTTCATATGGAAAAATAAGTCACTTTGCATAGTAGGTGAAACCCCCGGGGCAGGTCCTGAGTGGGCCAGGATGAGAGAGAGAACAGCTCAGCACAGCAAAGTGGAAAGGACTCTGGGTAGAGGGGGATGGGGTGCTGAAGGGTGAGAGGGACAGAGGGAGGAAAGGGAAGCAATTTGGCCACTGTGGGAGTGGCTTATGGAATTTGGGGACAGAGATGTGAAGCCTACTATTAAATATTAATTTATTCTTAATTTGAAGACTTTTCAATAAACATCTACTCCATATAACTACTTCATTTGGTTGCATTGTGGCAGGGGAGAGGGATTCAGTGGTTTGAGGAAATCAAGGAAACAGAGTTGTTTTCCCATTTTGGTTGAAACAGAATCAAAAGAAGGGAACAGCCCCCAGAAGTGAGAGGCCACTGAGATTCAGTGGCAAAAGTGGCTGCCCCAAACAAAAAGAGGTAACAGATAAGATGGTTTTTATACTTTAAAACTGTATGGTTATACTGAAAACCAGAAGGAAAAATTCTATGGAGCAGGAATGAGAGGGAACCTAGAGTGATCGGGAAGGTTGAGGCCATTTGGCCCATGGAAGCTGGTTACAGGGCTGGGATGTCAAAGCCTGCTGAGAAGCAGGAGTTGAACTTGTCTCAGGCTTGGTGTGGATGTGTCCACCGTCAGACCCCATTGCCACGTGGTTCAAAGCGGTGGTTCTCCAAGTGTGGTCCCTGAACCAAGGGCATCTGCATCACCCAGGGGTTTGTTACAAATAGAAATTCTTGGGACCCATCCCAGACCTGCCGAATCAAAAACTCTGGGGATGTATCCCAAAAATCTGCTTTTTAATAAGATGGTTCCATTGCATGCTACGGTTTGAGAACTGCTGGTTTAAACTATAGCTCAGGCCGGGTGTGGTAGCTCACGCCTGTAATTCTAGCATTCTGGGAAGCCAACGCAGGAAGATTGCTTGAGGTCAGAAGTTTGAGACCAGCCTGGGCAAGAGCAAGACCCCATCTCTACAAAAAATAGAAAAATTAGCTGGGCATTGTGGCGCATGCCTGCAGTCCCAGCTACTTGGGAGACTGAGGCAGGAGGACTGCTTGAGCCCAGGAGTTTGAGGTTGCTGTGAGCTAGGCTGATGCCACAGCACTCTAGCAACAGAGTGAGACACTGTCTCAAAAAACAAAAACAAAAACAAAACTATAGCTCAAGAGAAGATGTTAATAGTTTCTATGCACTTGTTAATGATTTACTCAACCAATGTTTACCAAGTACCTATTGTGTGCCAGGCACTGTTCTGGGCTCCAGGGATACAGAGGAGGACAAGACCAATAAAGTCCTACTTCTAGTACTATTTTATGATGGTTTCAGGATGTTCTTCCAGTAGTTCTCACGTGTCCTATATTATGTTAATTATTAAATATCTATCCAGTTGGTCAAGGCCAAAATCCTGAGCATTTTCCTTTTCTTCTCACATTTACCTCAGAAAATCTTGTTGACTCTGCCTTCAAAATATATCCAGAATGTGGCCTCTTCTTAATCAGCTCTACCACCCTTACCTTGGCCCCCTTATCTGTAATAACTGAGGAAGACATGATGGAGATTTGAGCCAGAGTGGCAGGGAAGGATAGGGCAGTGGCAGAGACTTGCCTTGACTCAGCTACCAGAAAGAGCAGTCTACTTAGAGTCCAAGTTGCATCGTGACACCCCCTCTGCTAAATGCCAGCATGATTTCATATTTCAGAGTAAAGCCAAAGCCCTTCGAGCACTAGACAAAGGCCTCCAAGGCCATGTGTGATATTTCTCCACCCCCACCCCAGCGTCTCCTGGCTAAGCCAACAGGGAGGCTCCCACCCCATGGCCTTTGCACAGGCTGCCCCCACTGTCTTTGGGGCACTATTCTCTTAAGTGTTCACACGGCTAATTCCCCTCCTTCAGGTCTTACCTCAGATGTTACCTTCCCAGTGGCCTGGACCATCTCACTTGAAAGTATAACCCCACACTCACCCTTCCCTTTACCCCGCTCACTGCTGTTCCCACAGCACTGGGCTTTGAAGGTGGGATACAATCTATTTATGCCTCACCTGTCTCCCTCTCTCAGAACGGAAGCTTCCTGAGGACAGGCAGTTTTGTCTTCTTGTTCTTGGCTGTAACTCCAGTGCCTAGAGAGAACATTGTTTGGCATGTAATAAGCTCTCGATAAACACTTATTGAATTAATAAATAAGATTTTTGATGTTGTGTGCTGCTATTATAAGTCAGGGTTTATTTTATGATATTATCTGGGTACTTATCTTAGGTTCTCAGGTATTGTTTCTTATGCATCTACTTGACATTCTGCCACTTTGTTACCTACTTAGGTTTTGGGTTAATTCCTTTAGATTTTTAGAAGGTGATATTTTTCTTTTTTCCTTTTCTATGGGAATTTCCTTTCATGAACATCTCTAATTATAGAACATCTTTAATCTATATTAAAACTATAATATCCTGTTCTTTGGGGGGGGGGCGTGCCTTTCTGTGGTTTCTCCATTGAGACTAATATTAACTTGCTTGTATACGTATTTTGTTCATGTGTAGGTGTGTGTGTGTATACCCATTCTGAGTCTTCAGAAATGTGCAAAGACATTTACCAAGGACATGGTTTTGTGTGTGTCCTGAGAAGCACTGTGGTCTGTAGATATATCCGAGTTACTCTGGTTACAGCTGCCTCGATCTCCAGGGATGTTCAAGCTATCTCCCACCTTGGGAACAGATTTCCCTCTTCTGCAAAATGTGAACTTGGATGGGCTGATCCAAAGAAAGCTGGTTTTTATTCCTCCAATAAAGTCACAAGCTGAAATTTTTGCTGCTTTGTCCGCTAATGTGATAGCTTAAGCTGATAATTTTCCTTGTATTAAACCAACATTGCACTTTTGATGGAATCATACCTTACCACGGTCCCCGGCACATCAGCGGTTGCTCTGTAAAGGTGTGTTGAAAGAGGGAAGAAGAAAGAAATGATAATGGAAATATCATGAGATTTTGAATAGAAAGAAGCTGTGTTGAAATCTAATTTCTCCCAGTTATAAACAGTGAGAATTTAGAGTCTCAGTGTCATCTTTTGAAAAGGGAGATACTTACTGAAAGTATTTATTGTGACAATTAAATCTGATTGTAAATGTGAAGGAGCTTTGCAAATCATAAGATGCCATAAAATATTATTATTGTTATTATTATTATTATTATTATTATAAGCATCAGGTTTTTTCCTGCTATTCTTAGCCTATCACGTGTCATTTGAATACGTCTGGTTTGCAGGCAAAACTCCCCCAATATCTGCTGCTAAATCTAGATGACTGATATTATCAAAATGCTTACTGGGATGCCATACTTCATGATGCCTCCTGTGACACTGCATAAGAAACAAGGGTGTTTCCGTTTTGGCAGTTGTGGGACCTGACACTGAGAAACACTAAGTGCTAGTTAACCATTGATTGACTCTTTAATATGGGTATTGGCGTTTCTTGGTACTTGGGAGAGGAATGGGCAAAATACATTGACTTTACATATAATTGCTGCCTTTTTCTTTTCCATACAAGCTGGCAGATGTATTTCCATCAAAGGTGGTGGTGGTGACTCTTAGGATAAAATACTAAGCACAGCCTATAGAAATATCTTTAAAAGATAAGCAGCTATTGTGGAAATATCTTTTTTTTTTAAGAGACAAGGTCTTGCTTCCTAGGCTGGAGTGCTGTGGCTCTTCACAGGCACAACCATGGCACAATTTGAAGCTTTGAACTCCCAGCTTCGAGCAATCCTCCTGCCTCAGCCTCCCAAGTAGCCGGGACTACAGGCTTGTACCACTATTAGTGGCAATAGAGAAATTACCTTTGAAATGAGAGTTAGTAGTACATAGGCTGCACTGATTTTCATAATCCCAACTCCTACACTAGCTGTGAGAATCTGAGCAAATCTCTTAGCACATTTACCTTCGTTTCTTCACCTCTAAAGGAAGAGATTTAGAAAATATGTCAGGAGACTTCCCAGTTCTGACAGTCTATGATTCTAGGTAATGGGAAAAAAAAAAATCTCAACACTAAGAAAACTCTTGAAACCACTCAAACAAAAGTTAATAAAATTTAAAAGACAAAACGGTAATATCACTCTAATGCAGATTAAAACTAAAAAAAGTCTTACTATATTTAAAAAGTAATTAGTTGAAAAAGGCACTACATGTAAAACTAAGACCCACCTGTAACCTGAGAGCTATTAAAACAATGAAAAGCCTCCCTGAGCATAAAACAGTTGACTTTCAATACCATCGACTGCTAAAAAGGAAAAAGAAAAAAGAAAGCTAATTAAATTCTTAATTTTCTAAAGCCAGGTAAAACAAATTCAACATCCCAGTGAGCCACATTTTGATAGTACACAGACATTAGAATTGATCCAGCGGAGCCCATGCACTACAGGCAGTGGAGGCTACTGGAGCTACCCCTGCCCTTGGAATCCCATGTGGCTTTTCGAAAAACACTGGGCACTGGGAGCTCCGTGCATCTGGGAAGCCAAGTGCTGCTTGGCAGAAGTCCCCAGGCTGAGCGCCTTGGACAGAAATCCCCCAGTTTAGCAGGAGCCCGGAGCTTACCCAAACTCCTGCTGGTCAGAGGGGAGGGCTGTCAGACACAGCTGACCCCAACACAACTTCTCCTCTCTGGGGTGATCAGAATTGGACATTCTGACAGCTCCACATACCTGTTAGGTTTGGAACTCACAGCTACTCATTTCCTGGCAGATGATAAAAGCCTGGAGCAAATATGGCTGAGAAGAGCTTAGGCCATGTGTGAGAACGCCTGATCTAAGCCCTTTGACAGCCTGCAGAAATGCTGAGAATGCCTCCCTCAGCTTGTTAGCGTGGAATCCACAGGCCTTCCATTTTGCATCTAGGCTGACAAAGTGGTTACCTATGAATAGGAAGTGCACAAAGTGAGGCAAGCTGACAAAACAACTTGAATCAACACCCTGATTTATCTTGAGAACTGTTCTCTCTTCTACCCCCAGTAGAACCTTCTGCCTCCAAGTTACCCTTTATTTGGATGTAGATGGACTATGTATTGGGTAAGGACATAAATCTGAAGCATACACCAATCATTCCTTTGGTTAACAAATATTTACTGAGCATCTTCTACGTGTTGTATACTGACCTAGGGACTGGTGAGCTTTACGATACAGGTTTCTGGAACACCCACATTCATTAAACACCCTCATTAAACCATATTTGTTCTAACATGAATATCTGTAACAAACACAAACATGCAAGACTTCAGAATCAATTCACAATGTGTTTGTGCTTTGCTGTTAGTATATCCAGTCTAGATTAGAGAAACTTCACTTGAAAATTGCAATTTAAAATGTGACTTCATTGTTTATTGTCCCAACCACATCATAACAACATTAAGAGAACTCAAGATGTTATTATGGGACCTTCCAACCAGATGTGAAGCGAGATTTGACATAGTGGGGGAACACAGCATAGATATTAACTTAGAGTGTTCAGCAAAAGCATCCTTTGATAAGTGATGAATAAACTGAGCTTGAATTGGCCAAGCAAAGAGAGTGGAGAAGAGAGAGCATTCCAGGTATAGAGAGCCAGAAACACATGAGCACAGCTTTCAGAGGGAGAGCAAGTGAACAAAGTCACATGAAGCAGAAGAATGAAGGAGAAAAAAGTGCCAGGAGAGGCTGGAGATGTAGGTGGGGAGAAGATCCTGGGGGCAGTAGAACGAAGGGATAATGTCATCAGATTTTTATTTTTAAAAGACTACATTGGACTTCTGGCAAAAAAAACCAAAACCCATTTATTATAGTACCAATCTTATAACCTATTAAAATAACCCAAATAACATGAAGTAGAGAAGAAAACTATATCTCCAACAAATATAGTTAGAGTTACAACTTCCAACCCATAGACTGAAGGGAATATCTGCCAAATCAGTGAATTTGGGATCAATTTGAGAAAGAAATTCTGAGAGATGATACATAACCCTCTAGATCTCAGGCATAGTCCAGATTTCTTTAAAAGTAAATGAGATGGATCTCCATTGTGAGTTGGGGATTTTCTGAGAGCCAGACCCTACCTCCTATCTAGGTGATCTGCCCAGCTAAAATGAGCAAAAAACAGAAATCAGAAAAAAGATTCCCTCTGAATATATTCAGAAACAGTGAACCTGAACCAAAGCTGTCAGCTGTTCCAAACCACTCTTCTGCCCCAACCATGCACACCACTCTCAAGCAAATGACAGACTCAAGTACAATGGCCCATTCCCAAAGGAGAGGTACATTTAAAAGACTCATGATGTACTTATTGACAAAACACAGCTGATAGTCTCAGGATAATGACCACAGTCATTACTACTGACTTTTTCTCCATGTGTCCTTGTTTCATTTACTTAATAATAATAAGAAGAATAGTAGTAATAGAACTGACAACAACTACCATTTATTTGATGGTTCCTAAATGCTAGGCACTTTCCAATCTTTGTATCTCATCTCAATCAATCCTTATGGCACTCTATGGAGTAGTATTCTTGTCACCACATTTTATAGCTGGAGAAATGCTAATAATTCTGAAGAGACAGTTTTAGAGCTAGTGGATGGCCAACCCACATGTTGACCTCTTCATTTTCTGGTCTCCATTTATGTCTCTTTTGTCACTTTAATTTCTATGTCTTTTTGCTCTGCGTTCGGAGATTGCCTCAAGTTTATCCTCCATGTTGCAGATTTGATTTCCTACAAAATCGGTGCTGTCCTTTACTGCTTTTGCCAATCATAAAGTTATTCCGTAGCATTATCTTTATATATGTTCTTTCATTAACTGCCTCATTACATAATAATATATTGTCTTACTATCTCATCCTTCATCTCTTACTTCTTAGAATTTTCATTCTTGTTTCCTCAAGAGTATAAGGTAGATGTCCTCTAAAATGTAAATGTAGCTTGAACAAAATGTGTATTTTAGGAACAGCTTCCTCTATGTCTGGGTGCTATGTCTATCTTCTACGTTGTACAAGATTTTTGTAGCCCCTCTGTAGGGTGTGTGTGTGTGTGTCTTTGTTTATATCTGAGTATTTGGTCTTGTATTTGCCCAAAATTAAGGAGTGAATTCTTCTTAGGTCTTACTTAGATGAACTTAGAATCTTTAAGTCTTCAACTGGAGGGCTGGTTGACTGTAGTCCTAGTTCAAGGTTTAGTAGGAGAGACCTTGTACAAGTTGAATTTTATGTTAATAAAACTTTCTGCACCAAAATCTGTCTGGATTGGCCCTAATTCCACATAGGTGGAATGTCTGTATCTGACATCCTTCCTGTACTTCTGTCTTAAACATCAGGGAAAGCCAGTTATATCAGAAAACAGTAGAGCCACTTTAGAGAGACTCCTGCTCGGAGAAAAACTCTCCTCTCTCGGGCTTTCTGCTAGGTGAGGTGGTGTTCCCCTGGGCTGCCAGCACAGCTGATTCCCAAAGATTTTTCTATAGTAGCAAACATATTTTCAGGTGACATAGTCCCTGCTTCTGGTGGCCCCATCTGGCCCCATCAACAAATGATGTTGTGTGCCCCATTTTTAAAATTTTCATTTGATAATTTCTGTTGTTTTCTTAGGGGACCCTGATGTTTCTATGCACTGCAATACCTTTCCCTCCAACCCTCTCCCCCATATTTCAGTTTTTTGACATCTGTTCCTGCTTCCTCAGTTGTGGCGACCTCATTAGATGTTCCTCTGTGGCTTATTGGATTCAAATCCACATGTGACCACTGACTCAGCTCAGCCTCCTAATGCGGGGACTGCACCTAGGGGAGAGCCCTCAGGCAGCCACAGTCCATTGGCCCATTGGCCCCTTTATCTGCATATTTCTGTCCTGGCTTCCATTCAGGGTTGGAAAGTTGGACAGATCTCAATTATTTATTGAAATCTTAATTTTTTCTTTCATTTTGAATAATATCTTTATTTGACATCAATCTTAATCCTTTATTTGCTTCACTTGTTTCTCCCTTATCTGTTCTCCTTGTTCTTTCTGTCTTTTTTTTTTTTTAGATGAAAGCATTCAACTTAGTTTTGAGATGCTTTGTGACCTAAAAGGGAGCAGGGTCTGGTGGGAATCAAAGTTAATTTAGAATCTGAAAGCTCGTGCCTATATTTCCCTGGCAGAATTGAAAGTGACTAAAAGATTCTGTCAGTGTGACTCAACCCAGCTCTTTTGTAAAGCCCCAGGCATGGGTAATGATGGGGGAGGACACCCAGAAATAGCAGCCTTGTCCATGATGGGTGCAACTTATCAAGGCCACACTCAATGAGTAAATCTGTTCTACTTACATCTGCTCCTGCTAGGGTCAAGACATGCCCATAGATAGGGGAGGGTTTTCTCAGGATAAGGTCAGGGTGAATCAACCTCCACCAAAAGAAAAGTTGATTCCTAAGAAGGGGAAAAAAAACCCAGATAATGTTTTATGTAAAAAGCAAAACTGGAAGTTATTGGGCCCTATATATAGCTGCTTCTCTGTTAGAATTGCTCCACAGTTACACTTGGATTCCCAGGAGAAGTGATTCACTCACTCCAGTAGCCTTGGGGCTCTGGACCAATGCTTAAGGCAGTTATATGGTGAGTGATCAAGCACTCTATGGCTCCCTGCTTCTCTCCCAGAAATTCGTTTGGGCTCCCAACAGAGGGATCTGAATATAAGACAGAACAAAGTGTCTTCTGAACATCAAAGGGCTGCTGTGCTCGGCTAGCTAGGAGAAGCAGCTATTTGGAGTGTAAGGAGGGCAGTGATGGGGGAGCTGATCTGAGCCGGGGCAGCTGATGTGGCATCAGCTTTGGCAGGGGAGGTGCTGACAGCAGTGGTTGGGACATGGAATTGTGTTGACAGAAGTTGAATCAGCAGACACCAGAGAGCAGGCAGGAGCTTGCCTGAGTTGCCCCATACACAACACTCCTGTCCTTATCAACTTCCAACATTCACAATATCTAGTTAGGACTAGAGCAAAGATGCATAGATGCTGCTCGCTACCAATGGAGGAAATCAGCAATGGGCTATCTTTGCTTTGCTACCTGCAAACAGCCTTTCATAACCCAGCTGTTCGTAAGTAGTAGAATGTCTGTGCTCAGGTGAAAAACCAATCAACTTCTGGTTTTTTTATTACAGGTAGTCATTCATGTGGCAATCGCCATATTTCTTCAAATGTAAGATACCATCGACTGTAAGACACACAATTATTTCAACTACGCTAGGAAAGAAAAACGCTCCCAAATAAGCTATGATGTACTAATAACTGAAAGATGCATCCTGATTTCAGACGTGTAGAACTAGGAAAAATTTGTGCCTCTTTGAACTGATGAAAGACAGTATGTGTCAGGCACTATGCTAGGCATTGAACACAGGGCTGCAGACAAGATAGACATCCAGTCTGGCTTTGAGCAACATACTGTCTGGTGGGAAAATAGATGCTGAAAAAGCAGTTGCAAGTGTGATATAGGACCAGGAGGAGCATGGAATCTTCTCCAAAGAAACAGCATGAAAGCTGGGACCTGTTGGAGGGGGCAGGAGTTAGCTAGGTGAGGACAAAGGTAGAACTTTCCAGGCAGAGGGATTAGCGTGTGCAAAGGTTCTGTCTGGGATGGGAAGGGATGAGTGTGAGCACGGGTGAGAGTGACTGGACAGAGAGTCAGGCAAGGCCAAATCATGTGGGGCCTCCAGCCCACGCTACGGAATTGGGTTTCTCTAAGAGCATGGGAAGCCGCAGACAGGGTTTAGGCAAGAGTGAAGCAAGATCAGATCATGTTTTTAAAAAATCACTTTCCTCGCAGTGTTGACGTGAGAGAAGCACGAGAACAGGTGCAGGGAGATCAGCTGGGAGATTTTTGAGGCAATTCGGAGAAGAGAGGATAAATGCTTTGTAGGGTGCTGGCAGTGGGGATGGAAAGAAATGAGGCCTTAGGCGTATTTTAAATGGACCAACGACTTCTGTGATTTGTTTGTCTGATTTATTTTTTTGGTGGGGGCTGGGGAGGATTCATTTGGCATCCAAGGAAACAAAAGTATGGACTGAAGAAAATTCTAGCTGCAGAATGGAGCCAGCTTCTGATTTTCCACTGTTAATTGTGACTTTCTTGGAAAATGAAAGTTTCATATATTCGGATTTTTCTTAAACCAAGACACACTGCTATCTTAAGGCCAAAATGAGTCCAGTGGTTCCATAACAAATAATCCCCCTCATATTTATTTACTTACTAATTTAGATATTATCACCATGACTTAAGATAACTTCATATTTATATTTGTAAATTGTGAGGTTATATATATTGAATTATATTAAATTTTTTAAGAAGCATCCTAATAAGAAGCAGTCACTTAAGGAAGTTTTTAGCTATGAAGTATATCTAATTTGTATGGGAGTATTAAGTGCATGTTTATGAAATAAGAGACAACTGTGCTGTCCTAGAAAAAAACACTGCTCTAGAAATAAGAAGACCTGATTCAGTCTCTTAATTCACTACCAGTGTGATGTTGGGCAAGCCAACCAAATACATGTCATCTGTGAAATGAAGAAAGAGGATTGTTTTACCTACTAACAGGGTTATATGAACATTAAATTAGATTCATAGCAAATATTAATTGACCTCCTATCAGGTACCAGGGACTATGCCAGACAAAAGGAATACAACGGTACACAAGACAGCTGTAGTTATCATCTTCAGGGAGATTTTCATTGCAGGAAGGAAGTTGCATATTATAAATTATAAAGACATGGAAGGTAATATTATCATCAAATGTTATTATTAGTAGTAGAATTTCTTATCAGGAAGTGTTAGGCTTTAATTTTCTTAATAATTTTCAAAAATGTAGAATTATGACTTTCTCTTAAATATAAAATGAACACATATCAAAAATTTTATTCAACTCATTAATTAATGAAGGAACCAATAAGATGTTAAAACCATTCCAAAGAGTATTTTAGAAGCTAAGTATTTACGGGCAATATTAGGAAAAGATTACTGGATTAGATATAAAACCTATCAGTGTCCAACAAGGCCATGGACCATAACCCATTGGGGTTATCTCTTTCACCAAACAAAAATCATTTGTATCTCCATCAGACAGAAATGTACAAGTTGGTCTCTGCCCCTACAGAGTTATAAAATAACCAAGTTAATAGTAAGTTAAGCCCCAATAAGCATTGGAAGAACACCAACTCATCTCATTTGCCTATTTTCAAGTTTTGAATTATTTCTGACAATATCAAATTCTCTTGGTTTTATTCCTCCAAAAGGTCACGTGAATATTGAAATATCTTGGAATATTAAGATACATTTACAACAAGTTTGATCTTCAGATAATTGCTAGGGTTGTGGTAGACATTCCAGTGAGTTAAAATGAATAAACTGGGACAGAGGGTAGTAAATGAAATGGGAAATGGGGACCTATGAGAAATATAATAAAGAACTCAAGTAACCCAAGAATATTCAGAGTTTTTTGTGTTTCAAAGCATAACATTAGATTGGTATTTTAAAATAAGGCCTTTCCAAAGCTCCATTGCAGCCTACCATCAAAATTACCTGGCATATGTCCAACATTTTAACCAATAATAATAATAATATTCCCCAGATGTCAGTGAAGTTATTCTGCTCTTTAAGATTTAAAATAATGTTGAGTGATGTCAGTAAGATGGCAAAATAGGAGTTCACTAGCTCCTCTTCCCACCACAGAAATCCAACAGCAACTATCCACAGGCAAGAATACCATAATAAATATCCCAGAACTTGGGAGTGAGACCAAGTCACATTGTTGCATGGCAGAATTGAGAAAAGTTACAATGGAATGACCAGAAGATCAGTTCTTTGACTGCACTGCCACTCTCCCAGACTGCCACAGTGCTGCATGCAGAGCGTTCCCCTGGGCTCATGGTTTCTGCAGTAAGAGGAATGAATTGGAGGCAGACATTCAGCTTCCCCACCATTCGGGGACCCTTTGTGGGAGACTCGCTTCTCTCTTGTCCTGTGGGAAATGTTGAAAGTGTCAGCAGGGATAGAACACCTGGGGTCAGTTGGAGGAAAAAAATGAGAGTGAGGCTCACAGTGACCAGTGCATGGATCTTGGTGGTTGCTCTGCATTCCAGTCAACAGAAATGCCATACCAGAGAAACTAGCCAACAGTATCACACTGCAGGAAATAAGGTACATATTTCAAAAAATAGTGCTACTCAACCAGGAAAGAGACAACCTGCAACCCTACCCAATCAGAGACAATTGCAGAGCCCAGACAGAAGCCCCCTGTGATGGCAGAGTCTGCCAGTGGTCTCACTGAACCACAAGCACCGCCAGCAATAGCATTAGACCTCAGAGCACAGGAAAGGACATAGCTCAACTAAGAATGTGACACCAAGGCCTGCCCATCTGCAACTAGAACCAGACAGCCCATCCAGAATTCCAGGCTAGACTAAATAGTAAGGGCCTATCACCACCAAAGAACATCTGCAAAGCTGTCTTCTCAAGTGCACAAGCATCACTGTAAGGACATACCGATTATGGGAAATCAGTGAAATATAACACCACCAAAAGAAACTCCAGTAATAGGCCTAGAAGAAAAGGATATCTATTAAATGACTAACAAAGAATTCAGAATAGAACAATGTTGCCTTGAGATTTTGCCCATTTTCCATGGAAAGTTCAATGTCTTCTCCTTCCCCTAAGATGTCTGTGGATTCTAGATGGCTTATGTTCCAGGGCCACTTCTAGCTCTAATTCCTTCCCCCATTTATGTGTTATTCTCAAACACGTCTTACCTCCCCCTCTTCCTTCTACTTAGTACCCAGTGTAGCAGACTTTACTAAAGTAAGGTGTGGTGAGGGAAAGTGTTCATATCCCAACAACTTATAATAGGATGTTAAAACAGGGCTCATTCTGTCTTTGTTCTGTTTGAGGTTGCAATGGCTGCCTAAGCATGAAGCAATAGTCTCAAACATCTCCATGTTCTAAAGCAAAGTGCTGAAGCAGACTGTGCAGGTCTTTCAAAGAAGTGGTGAACATACACAGTTTGCTAATTCTAAGTTATCACCCACCCTGAAGACATAAGAGGGTTGAAGTTGAAGATGCTACGAGGGAACCTCTTTGGAGATAGTTGGTTATGTGCTGTGGCATTTCTCCCTCACACTCCATAAGGGTAGAAGTTGGGATTTTTTCCCCCCAACCATTGAGAGAAGGGGCGTGAAGAGAACTACTCAGATCATTTGACCTGTGACTCCTGAGGTTCTGAGGCACAGAATTTGATGCCAGACCCAGGCCTGAAAAAAAAAATCCTCAAGCAGGACCCTGCTGAAAAGGTCCATAGCAACAAACGGAAACCATGTTGAGAGCAAGTTGCATTTCCATGAACAGCGGGGTGCTGGGTGGACAAAGTTATCTTGGGGACCATATTTGGCCATGGAGGATGGAGTCATCCTGGGGTCATCTTGGATTCTCCAAGGGAGGACTGGCTGGAAGGATAGAAAGGGCCTTCAGATACTCAGGGGCTGAGGGGAGGCCTCACTCACATCAAGGGGGCACTGTCACAGGCTGCAGAGGAGGGTGCCTCTGAGTCATGCATGAAAGCATCCCTCAGGGACAGAATCAGTAATGGGACTCTGCTCTGCTCAAAGGGCACCATGGCCTGATTGTGTCCATGCCAGTCAGAGAGCACACTTCCTGTCTCTTCTCTCTAAACTCCTCTCCCTGCTTTTCCCCATCTTATTTCCAACCCTGTAGGAACCAGTGACAGGCCAGTGAGGGGGTAAGAAGTAGAAGAGGAAGGTGGGGAAAGAGTAGGAAAGAAGCTGACCCATCACAGGTCTCTAAGTTTGAGGCAGGACAGAGCTGGAGGACTTGGGAGTAGAGAGCTTTAACTCTGAATACAGTAAAGCTTAAACAATTGCACTTCAGCTGGTCATTTTATTTACTGAAAGGAGAATGTCTTTGTGATTGGAAGTGTCAGGACTTTTTGTTATCTGAGATCTCCTAGAAAGGTTAAGGGGCTTGCCTATGCTTCGATCCAGGCCCTGCTTGTGTGGGAGGGGTGGAGAGAGGCTGGGTGTGGTTTCCAACACCACCTTATTATCGACTGGGTGCTGGGGCTTTGGGTATGAACCAAGGAGGAGGGAGGAGGAAAGGGCAGATGTCTCTTTATTCAGCTGGATAAGGTTGTAGCCTCCCAGGCTGGCTGGGTGCTACTTTATCTTGTCCTCTATAGTTTTGATAACAACGGTAGCTCCAACATGTCGGTTGATAAGGGACTCATACCTAAGAAGCTGCCTTGGCCGTTAGAGGTTCCTCGAAAGAGTTGACAGAAAATTTCAACTGAATCCCAACTAGTGGTCTTCCTACCAAGTTCCTCTGATCCCGATGCCTCTTTGCTCTCTATGTAGGGGAAGTCAGGGACCTACACATAGGAGGGTGGGGAGACTGTCTTCCTTTTTCTTATTCAGGCTGCACAGCCTGAGTAGTGATAAAGAAATGAAATGCTAGCTCCTCTTCTTGCAGGCACTTCCTTTCTTTGTGAATACTTAGAGGGGAAGCACATAACTTCAGGAAAGCAGGCAGAACCCCCTTAACCTTACTGGTGGAAGGGAATAGCTCCTTGCCACCAATGCAGCACTACCCACAGCCAGAAGGCTGTCCTCAAGCTCCAGATCTGTTTATGCTATGGAGTTGAAGTGTGGGTGGTGGATGGGATGGGGGATTTTGGAATTAATACGTTTAATAATCCCATGTTGTTGTGGCTGGGCCCAACCCCCCAAGCTCCCTTGGAGAGATCAGGACTCAGAAAGTGGAGGACTAAGTGTGTTTTTTCTCCACTTAAGGCTTAAGCTGCAAAGTTGGTGCAACAGGAAAACCCCCAGTTGATACTTTTGTTACAGTTCCCAATGAAGAACCCCCAAGGTCAGCTGAAGAAGGCCCTGCCTTAATAGTGACGTCTGTCTCACCCTCTGCCAGCAGCACCTGTAGCTCTTCACCCACAAAACTATCCGAACAGTTTAAAGTCCATTTACATGTCTTGCCAGTAGCCACTCTTGAGTTAACATGTGCCATACAAATATGATTTACTGGGTAAAGCAGAGCTAGTGAAAAAATCCCAGGTTATAATAAAAAAGAGAAATGATGGAGAGATTTCCTCCTCTGGACAGTTTTTTTTTTATAAAGGTCAGTTGACTATCTTGAAAGTCCTCCCTTTGCAGGTAGAAACTGCTTGTTTTGAGGGCAACAATTTTCACATTTGCGTGTAAGCAACTCAAAAAATAATGATTGCTTGGATTAGTTTAAATGTGCCTATTCCTCCTCTGTGACTAATTAAGGCTGAATTCCATGCATACAGGAAGCTGTTTGGCATTTGCTGGTATCTGTGCCGACGTGCTGTGTTTGATGACCCACTATTAGTTCATAGCGGTTGGACAGAGCCGCCGACTTCCAGGACTGTCTCAATTATTGAGATACCCTGTCACCTTTCTGGCCAAGTTTTAACACCTTCACATAATCCCAATAGAAAGTGTATGTTTTAAACTTGGCCTCATCTGGAGGAATAGCGGAAACATTGGACACTTCCTCCTTAGGTGGCTAATGAAGTCCCCAGCAATGACAATAGTACAAATTACTTTAAAAATAGTTCCTATTTTTGTCAGTTCTAAAAATACTTTTTCATTTATATTTTCTTCCAAACTAATGTCCCTTTCCAACATGAAGAACTTAAAAAATAAAGCTTCTGAATATCAACCTTATTAGATTAACAATGCAACATTTAGGAGGGTGGGTTAAAAATGCATCTATGAATTATAAATAATGTATAATATGGTGCATACTAGAAAACTGTTGCCTTTTTTTTTTTTCCTCAGGGGGTAATTTTTTTTCACTTGTGGATTTGTATTAAAGTCCCAAGTCCTGGTGGTGAGATCGATGAGCAGAACTTTAATTGGGGCTCTCTGGTGATTATCCAGATTGGCAGCTGGTGTCAGTCAGCTTCTGAAGAAATTTCTGAGCCAATGATTAGGCTACTCCTGGAGATGTTAGGCCCCTTAGGGCAATGTTAAGGCTCCCAGCCACAGGGGAACCCTTTAGAACAGTGGAGCTGTAATTTTGCACGTTGCTGGCTTACCTGGCAACATATACATCTCACCTTTCTGGCTGAGTCAACTCGGAAGGATGATATCATGGCATATCCTGTGTCCACGTGATTTTACAAGCAAAACAATGCTACAAGTCCCCTGACAGCTTCCATTAGAGTAGAATTATCATACTCCATGTATGTCTGTAGAGCACCTTATGGTTGTATATTATATAATTGAATCCCATTGATAAAATGACAACATAGTGTTATTTTTTTCTGGGAAAAATAGACAAAGTTCATAAAATTTCTCCCTCTTTGGTGCACATCATACTCTTTTTTGCACATCACATCCTTTTCATGAGAATTAAAAATCCAAACCATTTTTGGATAAATGTTTTATAATGACTTATAATAATCTTTTTAATTCAGAACCCACTAATTTAATTCAAGTAGGATTGGGCTAAATTTACTTTTTTCCTCATCCTTGAATTGTGATGAATAATGGTAAGAAATGTTCTATTAGTTAAAAAATGAGCTGCCAGTTGATTATAAAGTTAAATGTACACTTACCATATACCTAGCCATTCCACTCTTAGGTATTTCGCCAAGAGAATGGAAATATATGTCCACCCAAAGACTTGTACACAAACATTTGGAGCAGCTTTATTTGTAGCAGCTGAAAACTGGATATAACCCAAATGTCCATCAGACAAACTGTGATATACCCAAACAATGGGATATTACTCAGCAACAAAATGAACTGATGCATCCGGATGATCTCAAAAACATAATGCTGAGTGAAGGCTGGCCAGACACAAAAGATTATATGCTGTATGGTTCCATTTATATGAACTTCTAGAACCTGCAAAATTAATCTATAGTGACAGAAAGCAGATCAATGGTTACCTGGGGTAGGGGTGGGGCTTTTGACTAGATAGAGGCACAAGGGAAATTTTTGAAGTGATGAAAATGTTCTGTATCTTGACTGAGGTAGTAGTTACATGAGTGCATACATTTGTCAAAACTCATAAACTGCACCCTTAATGTGGGCATTTTATTGTATATACATTATGCCTTAATAAATGAGATTTTTTAAAAAGTGACATCCTGTTACATGTCTTTATTAATAACAAAATCCCTCTCCTATCCCTTATGTCTCTCTGTTTCCCCTCTTTCTAATGTAAATTTGTTTTTTAGCAATACTATTTTCAACATCCAAATGGTATAGGGAATTCCAGTTTGAGTTCAACAGGTAACTCATGAAACAAGAAAAAGAAGATTCAACCCTTCCACCCCATATCTAACAGGTCCCCGAATTCTACCTATTCCAACTCCTAAATCTTTCTTGCATCCTATACTACTGCCCAGCTCCACCTCCACTGCTTTACTTTAGCTTTCAATTATCTCCTGCCTGGTCTTCCTTGCTCTAACTTGATGTGAACAAGAGGACACTCCATGCCGTCTTACTGGTGTGAGAAAGCAAAATGGTACCCGGAGGCCGTATGGTTGAGGGAAGGGCAGGGAACTTGCAGGGAAAGAAGCAAAATGAGGGGTGGAGTTGGGTAGGGTATCGGGGAAGCTGGATGAAGGTCTCCTAGGCTTGCTCTGGGATTCTTAGGACCAATACATTGTACATTGGATTGTTTTCCTGAGTAAGCTGGTTTGTTTTCAATGCTGTTGGTATTTTCTTCAGTGTGTTAGTGAAACTCCTTTGGAAAGTAGTAGCTCATTTCAATTATGTTCAAGAGAAACAAGGAAAAGGTCTGGGCTCCCCAGGGCCTGGTAGGGAAGGGCCAGGTGTGCTGGTGGCCACAGGATCAAAGGCAGAGAACTTAAAGAAAGACAGGGTACACGGAAGGGCAGGACCAAAGCTCAAAGGTGCAGCCCACCTGAGCCCCTAGCATCCATCCGCCCTTCACAATTTTCTCCCAAGTTGCTGCTTTTCTGCTTGCCCCTAAGAGGATTCTATCCCACATGTATTAAGGGAGTGGTTTCCTTTGTGTCTGTCTCCTCACATTTTTCTCTGATTGCCAGAGAGCTGGTGATAGTGAATGGTCACCTGGGAGGATAAAGGCGATGATTTTAGGCCAGCTTAGTCCATGGTAAAAGGCCTCTAAGAGCCTTTCCCATCTCTGAAAGTGCCTTTTAGCAAGACTGGGGTTGGGATAGCCTCCAGTGAGAGATCCCCCATCAATTACACACTTGTCAGGAGGAGCACAGGCCTAGCTTAGAGATTTCCATCTTAAACTTTCAAAAGATGCCACTTGCTAAAGGTTCTGGAACTGGAGGAGTCACTAAAAATCAAACAAGTGAGCAGAAACCAAATTTGACTTTTGGCCCCAGGGGTTGGAGAGATGGAGATGAAAGCTGACAGGCTCCTACGTGACAAGGCCTCCGTGGAGCCCAAGTGGGTGACTCACAAATTGGACTGGCACTTCCTCTCCATGGGCTTTCCTGCAAGACCTGCACACCCCCACCCAGCCCCTTGGTGCAAACGCTCCCAGGCCCACTGACCGGGATGTGAGCAGGCAGGCCCTGCCACCCCCAGGGCAAGGCAAGTCTGTGGAGGTACAGCTTTATCCCCAAAGACAACCAGAGATTCAGCCTGGCAGATACTTCTTTATGGCTAAAACAGCAGGGCACATTTTGTCATAGGAAGTCTTTGGGTGTGGGTACCTTAGGACATCTTCTAATCCTGGCTTTGCTATTGACAAACGGAGTGAACTTGAACTTGAGTATGTCACTTAGTCTTTGGGGACTAGAGTTCCCTATAAGCAGCAGTCATGTTGGACATTGCCAGTTATTGTGTGGGGAGCCCAGATGAGGGATAGGAAGGATAGATTAACATGGTAGAGAGGAGGTGATATTTGAAGTGGGTCTTGAAAGGCAGGCAAGAGAGAAGAATATTATACACAAGGTAACACATTCTTAAAGGACTGGAGGCAGGAGAGGGAGAGAAGAGATGATGAGGCCAGAGTGCGGGAGAAGCAGTGGACTTGAGAGCATGGGAGAGGGGGAGGAAGCTAGAGGGGCTTTAGATGCAGAGTCGGTAGGTGGTATTCACTGTGGGAATGTGCTTCTCACATTCAATAGAAGGTCGCCTGCTGGCTCCCGGGTTGGGTAATTGGGCAGATGATAATTTAATTAAATAAAACACCCAAAGCAGAAGAGGGTGGGAAAATGATGAATCCAATTTCTGATATGTCTCAATGGAAGCATCCATGGTTCACCCAACTGACAGGATAAACAGGTCGAAAGCTCAGGGGAGTGGCTGAAGCTAGAAATGTAGATCTGTTGTCATCAACTTATGTTGATCTAGATAATTTCAAAGTTCCTTTTTAAATCTAAAGTCATAGGATCTGTGATTCTAGATGTTGTAAAAAGAAAAGTTCAAAAATTAACCTTTTTCTTCTCATTCTAAGGAGACACTTGGTATGTCATCCCCTGCTTCCCTTTCAGTGGGGTTTATGTGCTGCCATAGGATGTTCATAGGATCCATGCAAGTAACTTTTGTTTTCTTGAGTTTCTGTTGGCTATTTGCTGCAGTATTTTACACGATGCAGAATGGTCACAGCCCAGATAATTGAACAGTAACCTGACATCAATGATGGACCCAAAAGAGGCTTTGGAAAGGATTCTCATCAATTCTTATCAATGACCAGTGGGTCCTCACTTTATGCAGAATAAAATCAAGGCTCTTCAGTTTGGCATTCAAGTCTCAGCAAGCCTCTCTCTCTCTCTATCTCTCTCTCTTCCCCCCCCCCACCCTTCTTTCCTTCTCTCCTTCTCTTTTCCTTCTCACTTTCTTGATCTGATCATTTGCCACGCCACGCCATGAGCAGCCCTAGGAGAGGCCCCTGTGGTGAGAAACCGAGGTCTCCAGCCAGCAGCCACGTGAGCGAGCTTGGTGCAGGATCTGCAGCACAGACAAGCCTTCAGATGTCTAAAGCCTTGGCTGACATCTCATCTGCAGTCCCATGAGAGACCTTCAGCCAGAAGCACCCAGCTAAGCCACTCCTGGATTCTTGACCCTCAGAAACTGTGAGATAAGTACTTGTTTTAAACTTCAAAGTTTTGGGGTAATTTGTTAAGGTAAAATCAGGAGAAGGAGAAAATTGCTTTTTTGATTAATACTGTATGTGGAAAATGGGCCAGGAAAAGTTGAGAATGACTGAAGCATTTTGGAGCTCTGCAAGGTGCGGAGGTGGAGGCAGCACGTCTAATCCTGACTCTTCTGCCTGTTCACTGAGTGGCCTTGAAAACATCATGTCTCCTGCTTGGGCCTCAGTTTCCGTACTTGTAAATAGAGACAGGAGCATTAGTGCCAGGCTCCAGTCTAAACCCTTTACATATGCACAACACCCCATGGTTTCCAACATATTTTTGTATGTTGTGGTCAAGATCTGGAGACAACAGAGAATAGTCCTCCAAATTTGAAACTAAGGGAAATAAAATTGGCTTTTGGGAGTTAAACTTCAAAATAAGTGCATAAGAATTAGCACAAGCAATGTTTAAGGGGCCTTTTGACAGGCTGTAAACCGAACCAAAAAGACAATACTTTCTTCTTACCAATGAATGATGGGAAATACCATGAATGCTCATTTGTTAATGCATGAAAGCTCTTACAAGAGTTCCTGGAACACAGTAAATACTTCAGAGATTTTACTTCTTATTATTTTTATTTATAGCTAAGAGAAAGTTAGAAAATGAACAAGCGGGTTATTTAAGGATATCAAGATTTGATGTTCATAAATAAAGGAGCACATTACCAGTTTATTAAGAATCCTAACTTGGTGTCCTAGTAAGAAAATTCTGGCTGTTACACATAATGCTGGGCAGCGTGGCAAATTTCCAACCACATGCAGAAAACAGAGAGTTGGAATTCCTGAGATGCTCAGGCAGGATGTTTTGTTATCAGTGCATCATCATAGCTGTCATGAATTGGAAATGATTTTCAATTGCCGTTATTCTTGAATTAATTAAAGCACTTTGTAAAATTATATACAGGTCTTATCCTTATGGATACCTTTTGGGGGTGATTGCTAAATTGTTATAATTTGAATATTGTTTTGTTCCTCTCTGATTTTTATCACCACGTTCTTTACCTACTGGGAGGTGGAAAGGGATTGGGGGGTGATTTTGTGAGCTTTTCACTCTATTTCGTGAGCTAGGGTGAAAAATTTGAAAATTATTGACTTCATGGCCCTCTTGGGCTAGGTGTGACCATTGTGTGCTTGAATATATGAACCTAACTAAAGCAAAAATGTGCCAATCAGCAGTGGGCCAGCAATGAGAGCCGGGGTAGGAGGACCACAGGTACTTACACCATCAGTGGCCATCCATCACTCTCCACGGACAAGGGAGCCTTGGTCCACAGTCCCAATGGGAAGGGCACATCTAATGTGAAGACACACACAAGGAATCATGTCCAACAGACTTAGAATGTCCCTGTTCTCTTGGCAAATTCATTCCTAACATTGAAGGGATGAATCAGACACTGTCGACACTGGACCATGAAATATTTGATTCTTGGGCCAGGTGTGGTGGCTCACGCCTGTAATCCTAGCACTCTGGGAGGCCAAGGCAGGAGGATCACTTGAGGTCAGGAGTTAGAGACCAGCCTGAGCAAGAACGAGACCCTGTCTCTACTAAAAATAGAAAAAATTAGCCAGGTGTGGTGGTGCATGCCTGTAGTCCCAGCTACTTGGGAGGCTGAGGCAGGAGGATGGCTTGAGCCCAGGAGTTGGAGGTTGCTATTAGCTAGGCTGATGCCACAGCACTCTAGCCTGGGCAACAGAGTGAGACTGTCTCAAGAAAGAAAGCAAGAAAGCAAGGAAGGAAGGAAGGAAAAAAGAAAGAAAGGAAGGAAGGAAGGAAGGAAGGAAGAGAAAAAAGAAAAGGAAAAAAAGAAACATTTGATTTTTCTGGCTAAGCCCCTGCTATGATCTGAATGTTTATGTCCTTCCCAAATCTGTATGTTCAAACCCAATCTTCAGTGTGATGGCATCAGGGGGTGGGTCTTTTGGGAGATGATTAGGTCACGAAGGTGGAGCCCTCATGAGTGGGATTAGTGCCCTTATAAGGGGCTTGAAGAGACCAGAGTTCTCCTCTTCTACTTTGTGAGGACACAGTATAAAATGACCGTCTATAAACCGGAAAGCAGATCTTTACCAGACAGTGAATCTGCCAGTGCCTTGATCTTGGACTTCCCAGCCTCCAAAACTATGAGAAATAAATTTCTGTTGTTTAAAACCACACAGTTTATGGTATTTTGTTATAGCAGCCCAAATGGACTGACAACTTCCCCTTGGCCTGATTCCATATTCATCAAGTGATATTTCAATTATGACGTGACATTTCATATAGGTCTATATGATGTTGGGCACATGGATTCCAAGTATTTGGATCAGTGTGTCTAGATAATGAACACATTGGCTTTCTAGGTTTATATGCTTGTTCAAAGTCAACACTGTCATTCCTTCGATATGACCCTAGTCTTCTAACTAGTCTTTTAGCTTCCATTCTGGCCCCTTCCATTTCACTGTCGAATTGGCCTCTAAAAAGATGATTTCTCTAGGTACATTTATTAAAATATTATCTCATGTGACCTTCATAGTAAATGCCAAAGGTCTTATTATCTCACAAATATATGAAGAAGTTGAGAAATAAATAGTAAATGACTATAACAATAAGTTGTAGAGCTGAGTGCCAAATTCGAGTAGAGTAGGTTGCTGTTGTTACTGGTTTGGGACATTAAATGATCTCCTACTACATATGGCTGGTTTGTCCTAAACAAATAGTATCAGCACGTTCATGTACCTCATCTTTATTCTATTCTTGCTACAACTCTGTAAGGTAGAGAGTTTACAGATGAGAAGACTGAGGCCCAGAGTAGTTAGGTAAATTGCTCGAATTCACATTGCAAATAACAGAGCCTAGCTTTAGACACTAGATTTTTGATGAGTCCATTTTTGGAAGAGTTTATTATTCTTTTACCTTGTGCTTCATACATGTTTATTTTTAAGAACTATTATAAACATTCTATTCAATTTGTAACTATGTTTGTCATTTCTTAAATTTAATTTCATGTTTAACTTTTTAAAATCAAAATTCCATTTTTCTTAAAATGTGGTGTGTGCATGTGTTTTCTATTGTTGACATAACAAACAAATTACCACACATTTAGTGGCTTAAGAAACATAAATTTAGTATTTTAGAGTTCTCTAGGTCAGAAGTCCAACACTGGTCTCACTGGCCTGAAATCAAGATGTTGGCAGGACTGCATTTCTCTGTGGAGGCTCTGGTGGGGAATACGTTTCTTTGCCTTTTCCAGGTCACTTCTAGAGATCACTCACATTCCTTAGCTTGTGGCCCCTTCTTCCATCTTCAAAGCCGGGAACAGTGGATGGAGTCCTTCTCACGCTGCCATCTCTCTGGCTTTCTGCAGCCAGGAATGGTCCTCTGCTTATAAAGACTGAGGCAATTAGATTAGGCCCACCCAAATAATCCAGCACAATCTTCCCATCCCAATGTCCTTAACCTTAATCACTCCTGCAAAATCCCTTTTGCCATGTAAGGTAACATAGTCCCAAGTTCTAAGAGTTAGAATGTGGACATCTTTGAAGGCCGTTATTTTGCCTATCATTATATGTATACATGATGTTACCGTATCACATAGTATGTCATCTATACATTTTGTATAGAATATATAATTTACATGTATCTTATATGTATCTTATATATTACAAAATACTACATAATGTATATATTTTAAAAAGTTTAGTGTGTACATATATAGTGTGTATATATATGATGTAGTGAAATCTCTGTAAGTCTTTTTCACAGTTTTGCTTTTTATCATTCTTGTTTCTCTCCCCTTTGCTGCACACCCAATGACTTGGGTAGAATAGGCTAGTTCCATCTTTTCATTTTTTTACTTGAGTCTACTTTCACTGAAGTGACTATAGCAATCAGATAAGCTAAGTTATAAGCATTAACAACCCCCACCTACAGTGCCTTAAAACTCCAAAAGCTTATTTGTTTCATATCACGTGTCAATCATGGGGTGACTGTGGGGCTCTGCTCTATGCTGTCCTTACTCAGGGACCCCAGTGGAGGGAAAATCCAGCTCCCCGATCCACAGATGCTGAGGTGGGAGAAGGGGATGGGGCGGCTTGTGCACTTGCTCCTGAAGCTCAACTCCCAGTCCCATCACACTGATCAGAGCACATCACCTGGCCACATCTAAGTTCAACAACATGCTGGATGTTTATGGATAGTCCTAGGGACTTTCTTTAAAACACATGAGCATCCTTTAAAAAAGTAGAACTACAAGTCGTGTCATGAAAAATCACAGTCCCCTGCCCTACCCCAGAGGGCAATGACTTTAAATTGTTTAGTGATTTCTTCTAGAATTTACTGCCCAAATTTCTAAATAACTAGTGTAGTTCTAATTTCCCATTTTTTCCATTTTAGATATCATCTATTAAATGCCCGTTAGGGAAGATTTGACTTAACCTCTCTTCCTCACTGCCTCTATACACTCACATCTTCCTTCCTCTGTCTTCCTGATATAATCACATAACAATATTTGGTTACATCGGTGTTTACAGCATCATGATCCTGTAAACAACATTTATAGCTGAGCTATATATTAACAGTATACTACGGTTTCATTTCCTTTCTTATACATTTTTTCCTTAGAGTTAGTAAATGCTTCTTCATTTTCATTTGCTTAGTTTTCTGTGTACTTATCATTAATTTTTCCCCAAGATCTCTGACCAAGCTGTAAAACTCTTCAAAATATTCAGACACACTGACTCCTTCATTAGTTCCATTCTGTTCTTAGAAACATCCCTCCTTGGCCATCAGTCCTTCTGCTCCAGCTAGGACAGGTCACTCTCTAGGTCTGCTTACATCTGGGATTCCTGTTCACTGAAAGCTGGAGGTCACCACCGATCAGGATGAGAAAAGACTAGATAACTTCTGAAGTCCCTGCTCCCAGTTCTGGAACTTTAGTGCAGAGATGAAGTGCTATAAGAAGCCCAAATAAGCTCCAAGGATTGGCTGTGCGCTATGTCCTTCGGCCAACGCTGCCCATGCCCTCCAGCCTGACCACTGGGTTCTAGATCCTCCTTGGTCCAGCTCAGGTGTGGATGCCTCACCTTGACTTCTAGTCTCTGCTGCTTTCCAGATCTTGATCCTCATCTGACCTTCATTGTTCTGGAACCAATAACAAGAGAAGAGGGGAAAGAGTCAGCCTTTTTCGTGGGGGTTCCTAAACTCCTGAACTCCAGTTCAAGAAACATCTTCATATTTCTCACTACTCCTGTGTCCCATTAGAACGGAAATTATGAGACTACTCAATAAGTGGAAAATCCAAGTCTTAGAGAAAAACAGTGTGAAAGTTAATATCTTGTGATGCTCTTATCTAGGAACTGATTGAACTCCTGAAAGCCCTCGAGGTGCCCCCGCTGACAGCTGTGGCTGAGGGTTCAAAGCAGAGAAACAGAGCATGTGGGGAAAGGTTTTAACTGCGTGATTTTCTTCTCACACCTGGTGATGGAATGAAATATGCAAGGGGAGTGGAGTGGGAATGTAAATATTGCAGCGATGATGGTGATGCTTTTATGCCTGGTGTGGGATGAGATTTAGTTTGGTCATAGAAGGACGAGGCAGAGAGGACAACCAAAATGATTCCAAGGTGCCGATGAAATCCAGAGTGCTGTGGTTCTGTGTGAATTTCTGCTTTAGTCTACCATCGAGGAAATGATCTTATCCTTTTTCTCCTCTCTGTTTCTGTTACATGGTAACACAACTGAAGATTAGAATAGAAAAGATAGATCTTCCTGGGGCTTTCTCTGAAAATAACAGCCCACACCCCAATGACAGGACAAGGATTGATGCTAGGAATTACCCACTTGTAAATGGAAATTAATACTCTAATTAGCAAGATAGGAAAATCCATCTTATTGTAAATAGTGCTACTTATAGATTGTGATATTCCTCCAGGGATTACTGGTTATTTAAAAGGAATAAATCAAGAACCACATTCAAGCCCATGAAGAAAGAATACCAGGAATATTCACAGCAGGTGTACACCTAAAACTGACAATATTTTCGTCAGGGTTGTTGTAAAACAGTGGATAAAGTCAATTATTTTTAAAAAGATACACGTTTGTGATTTTTGACACTTCTTAGATAGAAAGTGTTTTCAGATTGTCTTTTGAATATCAACATTGTCACCTAGATAGCTTTCTAGCAAACAGACTCAAGACGTTGGATAAAAAGATTAGTCTCACAAAAAATGAGGAGACAAATACTGCATTTCAAATAAAAACAAGGGTCTCGAAGGATGAAATATAAACATTCAGTAAACCTGCAGCTCTGATGAAAATCTATATAACAGCCTTGTGTGTCTATAGCTATTTAAAATGTGGAACCTGCTTTCACATCCATTAACTCGTTTGATTCTCAAAAGAGAACAAATGAGGAAGTAGAATCCAGAAAGGCTGAAACTCACACTGCCTCCCAGGCGTTTAATGTTAACTACCCCTGACCCAGAGTGGAAATGCAGCCATACTTCTTTAGGCAACCAACATGCATGAATACAGAGATGGCAATGTAGCCACAGTAGGGTTGTGATTTCGTTTTGGGTTCAAGAATGAACCAATGCAAGCCAGTTAGGAAAACTATTCCCATTCCCCCCATGCATATGGATTTAGGGATAGCAGAGTTTCATCCTATTATCCCTGTTATTACACCCGTATCTGACAGATTGGTTAGGGCTCTGGTAGTTAACAGAGCACAGCACAGTCTGCCTTGAATCAGACTCTTCTTGTACATGTCATCCCTTCTGAACCACAGGAGCCCACAGACCAGCAACAGTTCTTTAGCATTTTGTCTCTGTCCGTTGCCTAGCACAAAGGAGTTGCTTCACGACACGTGGGGGTTGAAATAAACCATGGGAACAGCAATGCTACCAATTGATTTATATTGTTGCATGCAGCCTGGAAGACATAGTCACATCCACTTGGAGGGTTAGAGGTGTCAGATGGGTCCCTTTTAAATCGCATGACCCAGTTCCTGTCCTTTTGTATAGTTTGATCCCATTTCTTGGGAGGAAGTCCATTATAGGTGACTCCCTACTTTCATATAGACTGAAAATGTATCTGAAAGTCAAGTAATAGACTCACATGCTAAAAGGAGCTGTTTCCATGTTTCCATTTCCCAACACTTTTAATCTCCTATCAGGAGCACTAGGCCCTGTGGCAGGGTTGGGGGAGCCCTGTAAACCCCCATAAGCGATTGTCCATGTGATGTCATAGTCCCCACCCTACTGCTGACCCACACCCCAGCCCACATCCCTAGCCAGGCCCTCATGGAAGGCCCGAGAGGTGGCTGGAAATTCAGGGACAGGTGCATGAGCTCCAGGAGCACCCATGGAGAAAACCTGATCCAACTGGAAAGGGAAAAAGCAGCATGTAACGGTTCTTATTTTGTGTAAAAAGAGCAAGAAAAGACTAAAATGAACATATATGTAAGCATAGACAAAAAATAGGAAGGAAATAGACCAAAATTTTAAGGATGGGTTTTTTCTAGGTGGTATTTTGGGTTTTTTACTTTTCTATTTTTGTATTGCTTTCATGTATACATTTCTTAACATCTATAAATTCTTTTTAATTTTATTTTTTACCTACTTCTAAGACATTAAAAACATTACTGATAAGGCTAAAATCTTTGACCACCATCCCCAGTCCTGGGTCTTCCCCTGATGACCACAGGTCCCTTTGACACCCATCTATCTATTAATAGATTTTTTTTTGGCATGCAGTTGTCTCCTCTTATTCCCCCTTATCCTTGAGGGACATGTTCTAAGATCCCCAGTGGATGCCTGAAACTGCAGATAGTACTGAATGAACCCTATGCACACTATGTTTTTCCTATGCAGTAATGGCTCACAGTACATCCACATGGATACCCTGGACAAAGGGACGATTCATGACCCGGGAAGGATGGACCCAGACAGTATGCAATTTAAAACTTACGAATTGTTTATTTCGGGAATTTTTCATTTAATATTTTCAGACCTCAGTTGACTATGGTAACTGAAACCTCAGAAAGCAAAACTGTGGTGGGGGGGTGGCGAGGCACTACCGTATTTACATATATGTACATATGCCCATAGAAATACACAGGATTGTTATATTTCATAAATGGTATCATACAATACATATTCTGCAAATTTCTGTCCATGTCAGTTGCATATATATCTATCTCAAGTAAAAAAAGAAAAAAGCACAATGTTCCATCAAACAGAGTATTGCAGTCCAATGGTTTCTTGTTTCTAGTCCAGTGGTTTCTAGTCCAGTGCACTAGAATCACTTAAGGAGCTTTAAAATAAAACCAATGCAAAGGCCCCACCTCTAGCAATTCTGAGGCTATTTGTTTTGTTTCCCCTCCTCCACTCTAGATGATTTTAATTTTTTTCAGTTATAACCATACCACTTTGTATAACCTTGCACACGTGAGCATGGCACTCTAGGAAGAAACCCCTCAAAAATGCACTTACATTGCAACACCGATTTACACTCTCACCAGAAGACCATGAAAAACAACCTTTGCCCCATATACTTGTCCACCTTAGATATTATCTACTTTTCACATATTTAAACTTTTTGCTAATTTGATAGATTAAAACATATAGTATGTAGTTTATTTTCGTTTTGCTGATACTTAGAAGATTTATATCTTTTCATGTGTTCAGCAAGAGATTAAGAGCACAGATTATCCAGGTTTTTATCCCAGCACTGCTACTTATGGATTATGTGACTTCAGGCCAGTTGCTTAATTGCTCTGTGCCTCAGTTTCCTCATTTGTAAAATGGAAGACTAACAGTATCTACTTCATAGGCTTGTTGTATTAAGTGATTTCATACAGATAAGGTTTTAGAACAATGTCTACTATATAGTAAGAGTGCAATAAATGTTATTTATTCTCTGTGGCCATTTGTGCTTTTTTAGTATTGCTGCTTAATCACAAAACGAAATTAAGTTTTAAATATTGGCCCATCCAGAGAAAGCTAACTAGAAGGCCTCAAATCTCTCATAGTTAGAGACCTTACATACCTTGCTCCTATTTCTCAGTAGTTGTCTTAGGCTATTCAGGCTGCTATAACAAAAATATCATGGGCTGGATGGCTTGTAAACAACAGAAATTTACTGCCCACAGGTCTGAAGGCCAAGAAGTCCAAGATCAAGGCACTAGTAGATTCAATGTCTGGTGAGGCCCTTTTCCTGGTTTGTAGACGGCCATCTTCTCACTGTGTCCTCATGTGGTAGAAAGGGCAAGGAAGCTGTCTGGGAGCTCTCTTTTATAAGGCCACTAATCCCACTCATGAGGGCTCCACCCTCATGAGCTAATCACCTCCCAAAGGCTCCACCTCCAAATATCATTCATAGCATTGGGCATTAGGATTTTACATATCAATTTTGGAGGGACACACACATTCAGTTTACAGCAGTAGTAAAAAGCGAATAACAACTCTGTACCTGTTTGAAGACATAGGATGTAAAATATGTCATTTTGGTGTCCCTAATAGGTCAAAGACAATTTTTTTATTTCAGAATTTTACAGGAGTACACGCATTTTGGTTTACATAATTGCTTTTGTACAGTTTGAGTCAAAGTTACAAAGGTGCCCCTCACCCAGATAGTGTGCATTGTACCCATTAGTGTGAATTTACCCATCCCCTCCTCCCCCCACCTTGAAGTTTACTTCCATATGTGCACCTAAGTGTTGATTGAATAGATCCAATTTAGTATTGAGTACATGTGGTGTTTGTTTTTCCATTCTTGCCATACTTCACTAAGAATGGCCTCCAGTTCCATACAATTTGTTATAAAAGATACTAGATCACCATTTTTTGTGGCTGAGTAGTACTCCACAGTATATATATACCACATTTTATTAATCCATTCATGTATTGATGGGCATTTGGGTGGATTCCACATCTTTGTAATTGCGAACTGTGCTGCTATAAACATTCGAGTGCAAATGTCTTTTTTATAAAATGTCTTTTTTACCTTTGGGTAAATACCCAGTAGTGGGACTGCTGGATCAGATGTAGAGGTAGAAGGCTAAAACAGGATCTGCACCTCTCACCTCTCACAAAAATTAATTTACATTGGATAACAGACTTAATCCTAAGACACAAAACTGTAAGAATTCTAGAAGAAAGTGTTGGAGAAACTCTTATAGATATTGGCCTAGGCAAAGAATTTATGAAGAAGATCCCAAAGGCAATCACAGCAACAGCAAAAATAAATAAATGGGACCTGATCAAATTTAAAAGCTTCTGCACAGCAAAGGACACAATCAATAGAGCAAATAGATAACCTGCAGAATGGGAGAAAATATTTGCTTGCAATACATTCGATAAAGGGCTGATAACTAGAATCTACAAAGAACTCAAACAAATCAGCAAGAAAAAAATCAAACAACCCCATTAAAAAGTGGGCAAAAGACATGAACAGAAACTTTTCAAAAGAAGGTAGACTAATGTCCAAAAAACACATGAAAAAATGTTCATCATCTCTAATCATCAGGGAAATGCAAATCAAAACCACAATGAGATATCACCTAACTCTAATGAAAATGGCTCTTATCAAAAAGTCCCAAAGCAACAAATGTTGACGTGGATGCAGAGCGAAAGGTACTCTAATACACTGTTGGTGGGACTGCAAACTAGTACAACCTCCATGGAAAGTAGTATGGAGATACCGCAAAGATGATGTTTTAAGTTCATTGTTTCATATCAGGAAGCGAAGTACTTTTGTCGATATCACAAGGCAAGTCTGCAATGCTTCATTTAGAAGCCTAGAATGTTGGACCTGGAAGGACTTTGAAGATCATCCACCACGCACTGTACTTCATAGATGAGGACACTGAGTCCCAATGCATGGAAGTAATTTGGATAAACTCCCATGATCACCCAGTGACAGAATCAGACTAGAACCTAATGCTCTTGACCTTCAGGAAGATTTTTGCTGTCTTTCTCTATTGCTCATTTAGGTCTAGTGTTTTGGGGGGACAGAGCCCAATATTAATATGTGGGTGAGAGATAATAAGGAAAAAGTTTTAATTTTACAAAATTAAGGTAAAAAGTAAAAATAAGATTTTCTATTTTAGACATGATAAGGATAATAAAATGTTTTTAAACTGTAACAGGACTGGCTTCTCAGCCTTAGGGCAAGTTTCTAAGTAAAATATCACCTAGAAAATATTTTCAAGCCATGGGATGATTCTTTCAAGTAAAAGGTCCAAAAAATCCATCCAATTCAACATTAAAATATTTGAATAAAAACATATACAATATACAAATATATAAAATATGATTTAAAAACTAGCAAATATTTGGGGTCCTAAGGTGATTTAAAAAAAAAAAATCTCAGTATGACCGAAGGATGAGGAGATTTGAAAGGCTTTGAATTCTTAAAAAAAATTTAAAAATTTTTCCTAAATATCTGTTAAAGCACTTAATTTTGTATAAAGTTTTCCCTTAATGAAGTATATATCTATCTCTGGTTTTAAAGAAAAGATAAGACCCTAACAAGAAATATGAGACATATCATTTTGTTCAATATGATTAATTATGTAAAATACTGGTGAACTTTGATCCACAATGCTTTTTTGGTAACACCAAAAGCAGTTTTAAAATATTGTCTATTATTTTCTCTCCTAAAGTAAAGCCTTCAATTAGTGTGTGCAAAAGTCATCAAGGGGATTCAGAAGGCTTAGGGTGAAATGTTAATGAGAAGCTGACCAGCCTAGATGCTAATACCAGGCCGTGAGGTCTCAGGGGCGTCATCTTGGAACACACCGTTCTGAGTCCTAATTTCCATATGCCAGGGGTGGGGGAAAAGTTCTGGCTCGAACCCTCTGGATTTCATTTCTGGAACTTGAGATTTCACATCTTCTATTAGTGATGTCTTAGTGTTGAGTTGATCCTGCTACTCCTCACTTGCAGGATCAAGTGACTTATACAAAATAAAGTTAAATGCAGTGACTTAAAATGCAGGTTTTCATATGAAAATAGTCCCTAAGAGACATAAAAGAGATATAGCCCTTTTAAAGTCATTTTCTCATTTCCTTCTGTATTAGTTACCTACTGCTGCATACCAAATTACCCCAGAACTTAGTAGTTTAAAACAACAACGAACCTTTATTACCCCACGGTGTCTATAGATCTGAAGCTCAGAAGAAGCCTAGCTGGCTGGTGCTGGTTCAGGGTTTCTCACAGGGTTGCTGTCAAGATACTGGCTAGAGCTGCTGTCATCTGAAGGCTTGATTTGTGCTGGAAGATCTGCTTCCCAGTGGCTCACTCACATGGATGGCAAAGCAGTGCTGGTTGTGGATAAGAGGCTTTGGTTCCTTGGCACGTGGACTTCTCCAAGGGACTGCTTGAGTGTCTCACAGCATGGCAGGGGCTTCCCCCAGAGAGTGACCCAAGAGAGAACAAGGTGAAACTCATAACATCTTTTATGAGCTTCAGTGTCTTCGTCTGAGAAATGGATGAGTTGGACTCGATCAGGGTTGGCTGATAGGTTTTCACGTACCCAGTCTGTCTGTCATGACAGAGATGCATGGAGGTATCTTTAGATCCCCTGCAATATGGAGGCTAAAATTCTATAACCCACCCAAGCTTTTTTACCCACGAGAAAAATGTTCTGAAACCAATTTATGGATTATCCAGAGTTTTCTCTACCCAGCTCCGTCATAATCAGTGTGCCTTTACAATTCTCTTTCGTAAATAGCCAGCTGGTTATTTAATTGAATCCACCCAGTTGTTTTCAAAACAACAGGAGTATAACCAAATTCACTCTTTTCTTCAAACTAGTTTTGCATGTCTCTGTGAGTAGCTACATGACGATATATGTTATTTTAAACTCTCCTTATTTTTAATGATATAAACAATGAAAGCCCAAGTAAGGGAAAGGAGCTAACACATTTATTCCCATTCTACCATCTGTTTAAAGCTGCTGATGTAATTCCAGTTTGAAATTGCATTAGCGCTTGCCTCCTGGACTTCTTTCTTATTTCCTTTTGCATTTCAGGCCTTCTGTACTTAAGAGAAAGCACTGCCTCTAGGATGTCGGTCAATTAATGCAAAGCGGTCTAGCTCTGGCCATCTTCAAACTGGTCCCTAATTTGGATTTCCTTCAGGATGAACTAGAATGACTGTAACTGGAGTGTTATTTGCTTAAATGTATTTGGTATTTAAGGTTTGATTAGTGATGTTTTCGGCAGTATCATCAACAGTCAGCAGATTTGTTTACACTGCGGAGGATGGCAGAGATTAAGGGTTGTGGTCGTGCATACTCAATCATTGCATATTGGCTTTTTGGACTTTTATCTCTTGGATTATAGCTCAGAATTCAATTTTAATTTTGCTTTTAAAAATGCAGCTGCTTGACACTGGTATTGATAATATTGTGGTAGAGAGCTTTGTTGAATAATATGATTGTGTATGTGTGTGTGTGTGTGTGTGTGTGTGTGTCTTTTATGAGGCTAGGTTCCATTTGAAATTAAATTTTGGCTGGGTTACCTGCAGACTGCAGGTCAAGTGTTTTTCCTCTTCACTTCCAAATATCCCCCCAGTGAGGACCTGGTGGTAGGTGGAGTGGGCAAGGCATGTGAAGGCACAAGGGGGGCTGCCGCAGGGAAACTGGAAACTTGGGCAGTTTCCTTCACTTTTCTGAGCCTCAGTTTCCCCACTTGGGATTATGCTAGCCGATTCTGAAGTCTTTCTCCTCTAAACAAATTCTGTTGATCTCTGAAACAAACATCTTTACTTGTCCCTGACATCTCTGTAGTAGGGGGCCCTGCTTTGGGTTGGTGAAATTGAATCTCATGTCAGAGAATGTTATCAGTGTAATAGAAGGTTGGACTTGGATGGGACCTTAAGGATTCTCCCCAAAGTTCTTTTTAGACTCTCAGTCACACTCACCCTCAGGACGTAAGGGCATGGCCAGTGGAGAGGAGGTTGTTTACCAGGTGCCAAGAATAGAGCTCAGCTTCAGCAGGCTGATCTAGAACACCCCTTGCCACTCAGAACCGTGGCTCTGAACCACTGTGTCTGAGAACCACCTGTGATTATTTTTGTCTTAGTATCGATGTCTGGGTTCTACACCCAAACTGAAAAACCAGAATTTTTGGCAGTGGGGACCAGGCATTTTTATATTACAAAGCTCCACGGCTGATTCAGAGCCAAGAGAATCAATGTCTCCTGGTCAAGGTGTAGAACCTCTCGCCTAGAAAACAGATCATCTGGGTGAAAAGGAACCAGCGGACGGAGATCTGCCAGGAAGTCAGAGACCAGGGTTTGAACTGTGATCCAAGTACTGAGGGTGCTGAGGACACACAGGGAAAGAGGGAGAACTAAGCAGCTAAGGAAAATCAGCGGAGCCTTCACAGAGCAGGTTACATCCGGGTCACATCTGGGAGAATGAGTAGAAATTTTCCTTTTGGAGAAGAAGGGATGGTGGGAGGAGGAAGTCACTGAAATCATCACCGAGCGTGTGCAGTAAAGCAGGAGGGATGAAAAGCAAATGCTTTGAGCATCTACTCATCTCTTCCAGAGACTACATTGAGATGGTAGAGACAGACAGACACAGTTTCTCCTCCCATGGGGAGTTTGGCTAGAACATGGCGAAGGGGAATATCAGGAGTTTGGCCTGAAGAAGTAATCTACCTCAGTTTATTACAAGTCATGACTCCAAAGCAATGACTTTGGAATCGATCCTGTTGTTCACAACCATAAGGTCCCGGCACACTGATATGTTCTAGTCAGCTGTGAGAGGCTGTGAGTAGCGTATTAGTGTTGGCCATGAAGGAGGCTGTGGAGGGGACCCCGGCTGTGCCCTTCATCACCATGAGCCGCCTACTGTCCCCTGGACAAATGACTTAAGTGCTCAGCACTTCCTCTTCTTCATCTGTAAAATAGAGATAATAATGACACCTACCTCATAAGGTTGTTATGAGGATTTGGGGTTAGTCTCTGCAAAGCTCTTAGAATAGAACCTGGCAATATAGATGTCATCAGTAGTATTATCACTGTTGCTATTATTGTTGTTGTTATTTCTACAAGAATTTGAAAAGTCATACACAGACATATTCGAGGGGGTTCAAACTTAGTTATAATTCATTCTTACTTGCTTTATTAAATGACAGAGAGCAAAGTAGGTGGTAAGCCATTGTCTGGTCAGTTGCACATGGCCCTGCTAATGCCCAGGGCAGTAAGAGGGGCCATTCAAACATACCCCATGTGAACCACTGCCACAGGCAATGCCAAACGTCTGCAGTAGGGTTGCCAGATAACATACAGTACACCAGTTCAATTTGTATTTCAGATAAAACAATTGCTGCATTGGACCTCTTTATACTAAAATTTATACTTTAAAAAGGGTATAAGTTTGGTGGTAGGAGGTCGGTGTGATTTTTTTTTGGCCACCCTGCGGGTGCCAGAGTCCCCTCCAGAGGCTGGATCACCATGGCCTTTCAGGAGGTGGATTCCCACAGGTCAGAGTGGGAGCTTCATCCCTGAGAAATCTTCAGAGAAGTGGGTGTTGGGCCCTGAAAGCTGAAAAGGATTTCTTTTTTTTTTTTTTCCTTTTTCAGTCATGTTGTCGAAAGCATAGGTATTCTACTGAATTTTTCCATGTTTCAATTGGATCTTTCTTAGCATCAAACAATGACTTTAAAATGTCATCTTGCTGAGAGCTCAATCAATTCTATCTATAGTTCTTTTTTTTTTCTCTTCCGAAAATTTTATTGGGGGAAAACTACAAAACATTTACAGTACAATGTTTACAGTCACAATTTGTAGTGAGCTGATTTCCCAAAATATATTACCACTCAAGTTGACTTATCTTGTTACATTCA
>CAUYRT010093108.1:0-14220 GCA_963574885.1 Lepilemur ruficaudatus | reverse complement strand
ATTAGCCAGGCATGGTGGCGCATGCCCGTAGTCCCAGCTATCGGGAGGCTGAGGCAGAAGGATCGCTTGAGCCCAGGAGTTTGAGGTTGCTGTGAGCTAGGCTGACGCCACGGCACTCTACAGCCCGGGCAACAGAGTGAGGCTCTGTCTCAAAAAAAAAAAAAAAAAAAATAGAAATTGTACATATCCATTGGTAAAAGGGATAGACTCTTGATCCTAAACCTTGGCTAACAAAAAAGTATTAATGTATATTAGAAATACAACTAGTACATTAATGAAAGTAAAAAGTACCTGGATCCTTTCATACGTAGAAACAGACTATAATTACATATATAGATATATATAAAAATACTATATATACACACACATTTTACATATATGTAGTAAACATAATTTTAGCTATTGAAAGTTTAGAAAATGGAGCATAGCACAGAAGAAAATAATGACCCATAGACTGATCCATTATTTCCTTAGAGCAGCATTTCTTTTCTGTGTTCTAAGAAAAATTTTATCAGCAGAGATTGTAGCAGGTTTTCTCAAAAAAAAAAAAAAAAAAAGAAGAAGAAGAAAGAAAAAAAAGAAAGGCTTTGTATTTAAATAACTTTGACATCCCTCCTCTCCTTGTTCTAGTGCAAATATGTATATTAAAGAAGCTCTGCAATAAACCTCTTTCTTTAATTCAATACTTCTCAAATTGTGTGATGGTATAACCCTTCTACCACCACACTGTCTATACCTGAGCAACCTATGGATGTTGCTTCCTCTCTCATCATGGGAAACTGGCTGCAACTATTTTCTTACCTCTCTATCCAAAGGTATGTCGAGAGGCTTGATTTATTTGTCTCAGTATTTGTACAGTCAGGATCCCCAGGAGTGACTCTGATTGGCTCTGTCTGAACCACATGCCCCAAACAGTCACCACGGAGAAAGGGATAAGATACCCTGATGGATAAGCCTGGGTCACAGGCTGAACACTGTGGCCAGGGCACTGAACTTTGTGATGACTAGAATGGCACTAATCATGTTATCTATGTGAGTGAGGAAAATTAATTGCTGCAAAGAAAAGAGAAGCAGGAAAAGGTAACAATATAGGAGATGTCTAATATGCTGCTTTACTCTTTTTTTTTCCTGTACACTTTTGTTGAGACTCCTTGTGTGTTTTCTAAAACAAATATTGTATATATGTACCATATATCCATGCTCATATACTTTTTTGGCTAATGTATGTATCACGTACATTTATTTTCCACTGACATTAAATATCCTTCAGAAACACGAGCTTTTAGAGCTGCATATATTCCATTTTGTGACTTACTACCATACTTTATTGAACCACTCCCTTATTGTTAGGTATTTCACTTGTCCCTAGTTTCCACTGTTTTAAAAAGGTCTGTGTTGAACATTCTGCATTACGAGTTCTTGGTTCAACTCAACTTTCAAATTCATATGACCATTTTACACCATTCTACCCCAAATAGTATGGTATGGAAACATGGCTTTCTAGAAGGGCAGGGTGGTTATGTTTTTCCTATGGGAGTTGTTTCAGTGGCCCATAGCAGCTCATGTGCAATAAGATGACATGAACACCAGGTAAGTGCAAGAGTTGTCCTGGTTTAGTAGCCTTGTTTCCCCCAAAGAAGCCAGTAGCTCTTACACCAATTCTGTAGTGATAGGTTTCAAAGTGCCTGCAAAGGACACATCTAGTTGTAAGAGCACCACACTCAGGGAAATCCAAAGCTATGGTTCCTATCAGTTACTTACAGTAATAATTCTCCTAGTCTAGATGCCACTTACCAATCCAGGGTCAGTTTTCCTATAAGTCCTGTTGACTAGTGGACAACATTATTGACATACCTCCTCATTAGCTTACCAGATAACTGAAAGTCAAATTCTGTGCTCAAGGTCCAGGACAGATACAGAGCCAGGAAGTAGGACAATTGGGTGAAGGGAGATAGATACAGGAAGGAAGAATGGCTAAAATGAGTTATAATTTATCAATGTTTATGTTATTTCAGTCATTAAGTGTTTTTGAAAATCATCTTTGGGTCCATCCCGCAGCATTTTTTTTCTTGATGGTTTTTAGTGAGTACTAAGCAAAAGAAATAGTTCTACTAAACAGTAGAACCTAAAGAGATTGAGGTTAAAGCCTTTACCTGAAACGTGCCAAGCTTTTTCCATCAGTCCCATCCTGTTGTTCTTTTCCAACTCCTAATCAGATTAAAGAACACTCCCTATCTATTTTTATTTCATGGAATGAAAACCATATTTTCAGTGAGTATTTTGAAACTCATGTAAGACTGTCAGGAAGTTGTTTGGAATGGCTGTTGTAAGGGGCAGTGCTTTCCAAACGTTAATATGCATGTAACTATCCTGAAGATCTTCCTAAAATACAGATTCTGATTCAGCAGGTCTCAGTTGAGCCCCCGAGATTCTACCTTTCTAATAAGCTTCCAGATGATGCTGACACTGCTGGTCCGTGGACCCCACTTTAAGTAGAAGGGCCCAGAGTACAGGTTCTGACTCTTGGCTGCCCATTAGAATCCCCTTAGGGAGCTTTGAAATCTCCTGATGCCCAAGCTGCACCCAAAGCTAATTAAATGTGAATCTCTGGCGTTGGGACTCAAGCAGGAGTATTTTTCAAATTCCCCGGGGTGATTCCAGTATTTGAGAAGCACTGGCTTAAAAGCAAAAGGTTGGTAAATTGTCTGAATTAGTCTCTTAGGTCACAAGCTAAATTCTACAGTCATTGATGAGGTACCAGGAGTTTTTTCAGAAAACAGACCTCCTAGGAAAAGTAAACCCTACCCTGTCAAAGTCCTAAAAGAATTCTAAGGATAGTTGTTAAGATTTAAAAAAATTTTTTGTTTTGTTTTTCTTAAGAGTATGTTTGTGCTTTCTCCTCTAAAAGCAGGCAGGAGTTCTTTTTTACCCTTCGGCTGTCCTAATTTAAAACTTCTGTTATTGATACTGGCCTCTTTTGGAAGAACTTTTCTTTCTCTGAAACCTTTGGGCAAACTGAGGCTATAAAGTAAAGCTAGGAGGGACCTGCTCACTGGCCTTTGCCTTACAGCCCAACAAAATGAAATAATGGAGTCTGAGGTTTGAGATTAATATGGTCACATCAGGCTAGTGTTCTCTCCAAAGTCCAAACTGATGAAAAAAATTATACCCTACTAGAGAGCACTGTAATTAACTCTCGGACAGCATTTCCATTATAAATCCGAGATTTAAGAGGTTTGTTACTCAGCTGTAAAATTGTGCTCTAGGCTATGGCTTGGCCATAGACAATTTCAGCTTGAAAGTGGTTTTAAAAATAAAAGGAGATATTTTTCATTGAGCAAGTGAAGTGTGGTTTTAAAAGGAATGAAACATTCTTTGCATCCCTCTCTATTTTTTCCCAATTGGTCTTGATTTCTAACAAATGAAACCTAGTTTGTTCATATATTTTTAGGCCAAATGTTTAGATTACCAATGTTTGGGGGACTCTTTGAATTAAGAAAATGCACTTATTGAGTCATAACTCAATAAGAAGAGAGAAACTGTTCTTTGCTATTTTTCATGTGCAGAGCTAGGGTGGGACAGGATTCTGTTCTTTGAAGATATTGAATCTGTTGCTCATTTTTAGAAAGGTTGGGGGGTGGTTATAAAAGAAAAAAAAGCTGAATTGAACAAAAGGAAGCCTGTTCACTGTTTGTGTGTTTTCACTGAAAAATTTCCAAGGGGTTTCTACAGTGTCTATCATACGTATATGTTAAAATAAGCATTGATCAGTTTCATGACAGCAATCTTGATTTCTGCTTATTGGTGTGGGGACTGAATATGGGAAGAGTTAACCCTCTTCCCATATTCAGAAAGGAACTGTTGCCTTTCTCTGGTTTAGTTTGTTCCTCCAATGGCTTTATTGGGCAGGACAATATGACTTCTCACAATAATATCTCTCTGCGGCATACCATCTACTCATAGCAAGTGTCTTTTTCCCCCTTTTATTCTTCTGCTTTTGACAATGGATGCAGGAGTTATCACCTTTCCCTCATACCTGACTGTAGCATAACTAAACCTCAGTTGTACTCTGGTTCCCCAGAGTAACTCTGCCCCAGGGTTCCAGTCTAGAGAACCTCATCATTGGTCAGCAGTGCTCAACCAGAAGCCCTAGGACTTTATGTGTATCACCAGACCTTATGTAAGTGTGACTGAAGCAAATTATCATTTATAAATATATGTTGCAATCATTAAAATTACTATTTCCTTTGAAAGAGCAAATAATAATATAAAATCATAATATACAAAGGATCCATAAACAACTACCAACAGAAGAAAAAAATAAAGGTGAGCATTAACTTTAAAAATATCCTTTAGGTTCTTTGTCAGTGATACCAGGGGATCCAAGGTATCTAACTGTTACTCTCAATTTGGCCTTCTTTATTCTAACTAAAACAGTATTGCTCCACATTTTAATCTGGACACCATCTCTAGGGAATGATGCCTGACCATCCCCTACCCTCCTCACTCTTTATACTGGCACCGTACCCTCCACATAGCTCAAACGTGGCTCCTCAGAAGTTTCTATCTGTTCTTCACCACCTAGGCTGTGAGCTCTTCAGTTCAGAGACTATGTATCTTACTCATTTTGGAACCCTAGTGCTAAGGAACTGCCTTAGCACCATACTCAATAATTATTTATTGTATAAATAAATGACAAGATGAATAAATCAACAAAATTTAAACTTAGGGATCTGTGCCTCAATAATGACCCTTGAATTCATTTGCTGGTGTTCTATGATACATTTTGGTTTTAATTAAATATTTGGAAAAACATGGTTTTTGTTTTATTTGACAAAGGCTCATTGCCTAGTAGTAGCAGTAATAGAAGTAGTAGGAATAGCTATCATTTATTGAATATACAATTGTCAGACACTATTTCCAGTGTTTTAGCTGTATTATCTCATCTAATCTTCATAATAGCTTCTCTGGTGGGGGCTGTTTTTATCCATATATTATAGATAAAAGAAACTGAGTTGCTTGCCCTAGCCACAGATAGTGGCTGAAACCCAGCCATTCCAATGCGAACCACCTTTAGGCACCATGCTGTGTGGATGAGAGAAACAGCCCTCTGTGGCCCTGCCCTAGGAGCACGTCATGGTTGACTCTGATTTCACATCAGTGGATTGCCAGTAACCATACTCCTTGTGAAGTCCATTTTCTCTGATGTCCTTTTCCTTGTAGTGTGCATGTATTTTTCTTTTAGTTCTTTGCTATTAGTGTTTTATGACTTGGGGAGCTTGAAGAGGCAGCTGTATTGTTCATGTGAGCCATTACCACAGAGGTTTCTGCTCTTTTTCAGAACCTCATAATTTGTTAAAAGTTCTGGTTTGAGTTTTCCTCACATCTTATTGCTGACAGTTTTAGCAGTACATGCAGACATTATCGGCTGTCTCCAGGGCACTGATTGAGATATAAAGGTTTCTGTAATTGTCTAAGATCATTTGTCACTTTGTGTAGTACAACTTGCTCACGTAGTTACACTCCGTTTCCAAGTCATTTTCTGGCCCCAGTGGGCTATAAAATAATTTGATGCTACTATAACTTTAAGAACAACAAAACATTAGCACTGAATCATTTGCTTTTGTTAACTCACGTTTTAAAGTTGCCTTTGTACACTGAGAAGAGGAAAATGATAAGCAGAGATTCTTTTGTTAAATCGAAGAAAATAAAGGGATATTTTTCTTGTCATCACGTCTTTCCCTTGCCAATGGTATTGATTTGCAGTGCTGTTCTTATAAGCTTTCTACTGAGCTCTTTTTCATACTGAAGCATGGATATTGGTGATTTTTGCAAGCAGTGGATCATGGCCAATATCAAAAGATGCTCTGGCCCAAGTTTTTCTTGAACTATTAGCTATTTGAAAATTAAGTACTTTTCCAAGGCCATACAGCTTATTAGGACCAAAACTGAGGCTAGACTCTTGGTCTCCAGACACCTAGTTAAGCAATCTTTCTATTATTCTACATCCTCAAAGTTTATTTGTTTGAGATAATGGTCAATATTACACCTTGGGAAGATAAACTGAAGAAAAATTCACTTGGTAAAAGCCAATTATTTTGATTATTTGAGCTATGAAGCTCAAAGTCTTCATAGATTTAAGTTCCCAAAGAATCTCTCTGTCTGTCTGTCTGTCTGTCTGTCTCTCTCTCTCTCTCATATCTTTCCAAGAACCTAGCATAAAGAAATATAAAAACCATATTTTATTTTCTAGCCAAACACTAGACTGACCTCAAGTTAAAGTTGGAAAAAAAAAAAGAATATATTATGTATTGGAATGCTCTTACACAGTTACTACATAGAGAACTTTAAAAGGAGTAGTAATCTCCCAACTCCTTGAGATATATTTTCCCAATGAAGTTAATACTCCAATATTGTGTAAAATCTAGTTTAAATTTCCTATGGTACTTCGTCATGTCCCCAAGAAGAGTTTACAACCTGTATTAGTTTGTCAGGGCTGTCATAACAAAGTATACAAACTGAGTGGCTGAAACAATAGAAATTTATTGTCTCACAGCTCTGGAGGCTAGAAGTCCACGATCAGGGTACTAGCAGGGTTAGTTCTTTATGAGGATTGTGAAGAAGAATCTGTTCCATGTCTCTGCCCTAGCTTATGGTGGTTTGCTGGCAGTCTTTGGCATTCCATGGCTTATGGAAGAATCATCCCGATATCTGCAATTATCTTCACAGAGTTTTCCCCATAAGCATGTCTGTGTCCAAATGTCCCCTTTTTATAAGGACCCCAATCATATTGAATTAGTGGTGCATCCTACTCTAGTGTGGCCTCACCTTAACTAATTACATCTGCAATGACCCTATTTCCAAATAAGGCCATGTTGTGAAGTAATGGGATTACAGATTCAACCCATAACACAATCTACTTAAGAAAAGGTTAATTCTTTGTTTAGCTACATCCAACAGACAAAACCTAAATATAGGCAATATGGTTTCCCATCTATCTGGAAAATAAAATGCAAGCGGCAAGTATTTACTTTAAATCAATCATTTATGACCATTAAACCATCATGTACTTTTAAATAAAGTTCCTGTAATTCAAGACCATACTACCTAGAGATTAAGAATATAATGAATTATTTCATCACCTTGAGATACTGAGTTGATTTTTACAGGCTTTTCTCTTGTCTATTTTTTTTCTTAGCAGGACAAATATTTTCATTTACTCTGAGTGAATTCTTGATAAGTTCTTGATCCACAACTTCCATCTTCACTTTATTTAAAAGGTTATTTAGAAGGCAGCATTCTCTACCTCCCCACAGGCAGATTATTATTCCCTTCTCTGTGCCTCTACAATCTAAGTACATGACTCCATTGTCATATTTTGCATTTATTAAAATCATTTCTAATTTTTTTTACCTGACTCTTCCATTAGACTGTAAGTAGCTTGAGAACAAGGGTTGTCTATCTTATTTATAAGATAGTATGTTATTTATTATATTTTCACACTATCTGGCATTGTGTCTGGCACATAATGCTTGGGCTACTTTAAATATCCAACAAAAATTCATTAAAGATGGAATGAACATAGAAGAGTTCATAGAGGCAGACCATTTTAGAACTAGTAGAAGTCTCGTACCACATTTTATCTAATATAGTCTATATATCTAATGCTTTGTCAGTGGTTTACCAAAATACACAAATATAAAGTGGTAAATAATTAACCCAAATTAGTATTCATCAAGCAAGTATTTTCAAGGGTAATAGAAAAACCAACATTTATTTATAGGACAATCATTATTTGACAAATTCTCAGAAAAATAAAGCATATGGTCCTTTGAAACCCTGTGAATGATTTTAAATGAAGTCTAAGCATCATAATTTGATGGAAAGTATTTCAAATTACTTTAGATTTTAAAACATTTGGAAATTCTTTATCATGATGATGTAATTCCGAATGATAATATTTATTTGAGTAGATCCTATCTGCTACTTTGTAGCTGCATTGGGCAATAACTTTGGGCTTTATAAAGTATCAAACCACTTGTTGAGGTCCCTTTTAGCGCCAAAATCTTGTTATTCAAATATAGATCCTAAAGTTATATATTGTGTACTTCATATATTCCTAGTATCTTGTAATAGAATCTTGATTGATTCTATTGATTGATAGAATCTTTATCGAAAAATGTATGAGACACACTGCCTCCATGGGAGCACAGGCTGGATGTGGTTCCCAGATGCATAAGAATGTGACTGTGACACAAGAAAGAGGCACAGAGATGGTGGTGTAGGGAAATGTAGAACTCTCCTACATGTCTGAGGAAGCCAGAGAAAGTTTCACCAGAGATAGAAACATTTGACATGGGCCCTGATCTATTATTACTGAAAGGTTACCTAAGTAAAAGAGAAGCTGACTTACATGGAGAAGTCCTACTTGCTTTAAATTTGGTGGACTAAAGGGTGGTCAGACCATCCATTTTCTCCCCCACTTGATGTTAAATTGACAGCTGAATGGTCAGCAATTTCATACAAGAGAAGCAGATCCCAACCAAAAGCACCCAGAGGCTCTTCCCACTCCCTTAGCTTGAGAATCAGCATCCTTTACTTCCTGCTTGAGCTCTGGATAGATCCTGAGCCTTGAGGGCACAACCTGCATTTAGGAGTCCAGGATCCAAGGAGGGCTATTGACCATGGCCATGACCCCAGAAGCTAGAGGCAGATTGGCACCGGGAGAAACATTTTCAGAAGCTCCCTGAGGAGAATGGGGGACAGAGAGGGCAAGTTTCTTTGTTCCGCAGAAGCTATTTCTTCCCTCCCATTGTTAAATATCTCCACCTCTCCACAGACACAGGGAGTCACCAGATCTTTGATCTCCACCTGCTTACATGTCCTCCCCTCAGGCCCAGTATAGACCACCTCTTCCCTAAGACTGGAGAAAAGTAGCCCAAGTCCCTCTGCTACAGAGCAGGAGCAAAGTCAGCTTTCCTGTCCTGCATCAACTGAAGTTCAATATAACATGATGCAGGATCACTGGTGACTGAGATGAAAAAATGAAGTGAAATGGAAATAAACTCAGAGGGAAAGAGGGAAACCAGGGAACTTCCATTTATTTAGTAGTTTTAAATTTCTAGGTACATGATCTTTCAGTCATTCACGCATTCACTTAATGTAGTACTTTTGAGTAGCAACTATATGCCAGACATTGCGCTAGAGACTAGGCATAGAACGTAAGCAAATTAGAAATAATCTCTTTTTCATGGAGGCTGCATTTTAGTGGAGAAGAAGGATAGTAATGAGATAACCATAGATTGTGATAGGTGCTATAAAGTGATAAATGGGATGTTAGAGCAGGTCAGGAGGTTGAGGAGACTTTAGATGCATAATCTGGGAGGGCCTGCTGGAGGCAGTGACATTTAAGCTGAGACTTGAAGGATGAGTAGGAGCCAGCTACACAAATAGTCAGGCAGAGGGAACTGCAAATGTAAAGATAACAAGAACTATTTTATTTCTATCTTGTAACAGCCCTTTGAAGTAGTTGTCATTATTCTTCATTGAAGGAACAAGAAATTGGAAGTGAGAAAAAAAGAAAAATAGAATGATCAGATTTCTCTCCTGTCTTAATAAAGAGATTTCCATGGAGGGATGCTTTTCCAGCATCTTGCCACTTTCTCTCAGGGTGACAACGTTCTTATTCCTAGCTGAGCCTTAGTTTCCACTTCTGTAAAGGAGTCATAAAAACCTACCCTTCCGGAGGATCTGGTGAGGGTTACATAAACGAGCAAACTGCCTAGCACCACGCTGAACTCAACAAATGCTTCATCGGTGTTAGCACGTTCCCTTTCTGCCTGCTTTTTCCAGTACCAGGCTAAAAGGCACCGTAAAGTGTTTGGGATATGAGGTAATTTTTTGGTGGCCATGTATTTCTGAGCTGTGAATTGTAGGGCTCACCTCAATTTCAATTTTGCCTAATAGTCCATTTAGTGCTGTTAAAGGTCTAGAGTGATCCAGTGCCTTTTCATCACAAGCACAGTTATGCAGGAACACAAATGTCTTTCTGCGAACAGAGGGCTGACCTGATAGCTTAAGCCGTGCTGGAAGGAAGTCGATGGTGCATCACGTTGTCCGTCGCCAGTGAACACTGTTTGTCCTCTGCCAAGCAGTGGAAGGGGAACACAGACAGGAGCAGGCCTAATTATTTGTTTTCCTTTTCAACTATCCCTGAAAACCTTGAAAATCTTAACGGTGTCCTGGGGCTCTGTGTTGACTCTAACCAAAATTGATTAGCAAGCTCCTGGGGTGCTTGGACTGTTTTAGTAGCCAAGGTACACACAACATTTCTGCTATGACACAATACAGAACACACAAAAAGAACAAACTGCCTCCTATAGGCTTAGAATTAATGAATTGCCTCTTTCTCATCTGAAACATTTCCAATAAAAGGTAGTGGGTTTAGTCTTGTGGCATGGTCTCTAGATTGAATACTGAATTTACCCATTGATAGATTTAATCACTATAAATATTAGAACATGTTTCGATCAAAGGACATAACTGCTGGAAAATTGAGAAGCTATAAAATGCATCTTTTTAATAGCAAAGTAAAAAATGAATGGTGGGGAGCCCTGACCCCCTGCCAAAGCTTTTTGGAAACAATCACTGCCCCTTCTCCTTTTCCCGCCACCCCCACTGCCAGATCCTCTCTCCTCACTACCTCTCTACCACGCAAAAGTAAAAATTAAAAAAAAGAAAGAAAGAAAGCTAGAAAGCTTCACACCATCTCTTACTATTACTGAACAGTGACTCTCTGGTTTATGAAAAAACACTGGAAACATTAAGTGAAAGTTCTAGCTCTGGAGACTTATGCTACCATGTAGTCTGCCTTTTCTTTCTTTCCTTCCTTCCCTCCTCACTCAAAAAAGTTTTTGCTGCCCACTTTTATAAGCATTTTCTAGTGTTCCCTGGGGAAATGTGCTCTTTGACTTCTAGCCAGAGATTCATATCTAAAATATAAACCAGGGCAAAACCAGAATTGAGGAACACGTTTGCTCTTTTCAAAGCCAGGTGGAGGACTATTATTGTAGTTTTTTGTCTGCCATAGCCCATAGACAAATACTATTCTTTTTTTGAACCTGCATGTGCAGTATTCTTCTAGGCTCTATCTGGAGAGAGAATGACAAATTAAATAAGGTCCCATTTTCCAGAGTTTATAGTACTTTGAACTCAAGAAACCTATATGGAAAAAGAAAACTAATCATACCAAGTTGTCTGTCCTTACCCTAAAACAGCTGGGCCACAAGGGCTAGTAAGAATGCAACAGAGAATGCAAAAGGAACTGTGCAGGTTGTTGCAGCTAGAAAGAGGCAGTGCAAACTCCTGAGAGGGGATGGGTGGGTGCAAAGGTCGGAAGCGTTTGGCGATGGAGGGATGGAGAGAAAGCAGAGAGGAGGAGGAAGACATTACCAGGGGAAGAAAGAACTGTGCATGAGGGTCTTTAATTCGTGGAAGGGAAGCTCTATGTGACATCTTCCCAGCACAATGGAATCTTGGCCTTTGGTAGATTTTGCTATGCTTCTGCCACACTTGCCCTGCATCTGCAGAATGGGTGTGGCAGCACCTAGTTGGAGGATTGTGGGGAATGACCAATGAAAACAATTTCAAATCCTCTTGGCTACCTATGCCATGCTGGAAGTCAAAGCTAGCCTAGATAGGGGACAGGCCACCTCTCACATCTATCCTGTGATGGATGTCCTAGGAGGACAGCCTCCTTGAGGGAGAAAAGGATTTGGGTGACAAATCAGGAGAAATACTCAGAAGGTTGCCATCCAGGCTGAATGGTGCATATAAAAGGGGGCACTATTTTCAAGGCGTCCGCCTGGCCCCGTACTCTCCAGGAAGGAAGGTCTGCAGGTCGATTGCCTGCGTTTCCAACATAGGACACTCTCCGCACCAGCAGATGGCATGTCTCCTCCCCACTGCCTACTGCCTGTGAGGTCAAATCTAGCCTCAAGACCTCCACAGCTGCTAGCAAAAGTTCTGTTTAAAGTTCAGGAGGCTTTGTTGATGGAGACATCTAAGTACTGAATACTGACAAGGGATAGTGAGACATTGTGGGGAGAGGAATTTTACAAAGCCTTTTGAGAAGGATTAAACATTCTATCTAATAAAATATCCTTCCTGGGTCCAAGTTAAAAAACAAATGCTCAGCTAAAAATTACAAAATATCAGCAACAGAAACCTCATAGATCCTGAATCTTTTTCTTTGTGATGTACCTCACACCACAGACTGTGCATTGCATTAGTTTGCATGTCATTGCATTCGTCCAGCAGAAAAGCCATTAGGCTTACCATTAGTGTGTGGCGACAGTAGGCAGCATTGGGTTTATTATGCAGTTGAGGCAGCAAATGGTTTTCCTTAATGATTTGCATCATCTTAATCTTCGTCGTTCCCACTCCCCACTGATGTTTTTCTCATTGAGGTGGACCAATGCTTCAGATAATGAGCTAACATTTAGTATGATCTTGTTATACTTTATTACCTCCTCTAGCCACATAATCTCTGAACTCTTTACAAAAGCAACTGTTACATGTTTGCATGTGGGGGGTGCAGCAACTTTGTTTTGTAGTATCAACTATGTCACCCAAACAACAGAGTAAAGAGGGAGAGCTGCTTCAAGTTAAAATTCCTCAAGCCACTGCCGCACCACCAAATGCAAATTCCTGGTCGTGATGGGGAAGAAAAACTCTTGAGGCTTCTCAAGGGCTTCAAGGATTTTAGCTAGAGCTCAAATTTTTCCTAAAAAATGTGGATTTATTTTTAATGTGGGTGGAGGAGGGAGGCTGCCTTTATTTTCTATTCTGCTTTATCAAACAGTTTAGAAAGTGTATGCTATATAAATCCTATAAGTATGACTCAATAGGATCCTCCCAAAAGCCACTGATTTTGTGCCAGAAGGCAGTGAATAAAACATTTTAAATTGTAAGAGTTCTTATGGCGAGGTACACTGGCAAACCACAGAGCCTCCATTTCTCATAGGAAATCAACCCTATGGAGGGACCAAAACTAGCAGTATACCTCCAACCCTGAATGTGTTTGACTTGGTCAGGTACCTCAAACATATGAATAATGTAACAATTGATAGATTTGTGGTGATTCTGAGGCTGTTGTATTTTAGGAGTCACCAGGGTCCCTGGTAGGATTAGTTCCTGCTATACGCTCAGGGTGTGTTGCCCTCTCTGTGTGAATGCTCCCTTTTGAGTTGGGTTGCGGGTGGCCCTGCCTGTGCTGGAGCAGACATGGGACCTGGTTCCCCCACCTAGATTCTATTCTCAGCTCTGCTATTAAATTGCTACTTGACTATGGGCAGTTTGCCTTATCTATAAATAAGCCTTATGATCCCTTTAATTTCTAAAATTATCTCATACTCATTTTTTTTACTCTTTCTCAATATTATTTAGGAATTTTTGAGTGAGGATCTCATAGTCATTACCAATATAGTACACTGTAAGGAAAAAAGTATATATTAAATATAGGTCATCAAGGGAAGGTGTATTAGAGACAAAAGCAAGCTGGAAATATACCTGAGGGAAGCCATAAGAACTTTAATTCTTCTTAAAACTTTGGGTGTTTATTCAACCCTCTTGGAAATATAGTTTGGAGAGCCTTGAGTTTTAGTGCCCAGCATGGAGAGAAATACCATGGAAATAACCATTCCTAATCTGCTTAGTTGAAACAGGAAATAAAAGAGTCCCCTGGGAGTAAGATAAAGTGATTTCCTTTTCAAATCTTAAGAATTCTGCTTAGCACTGGTTTTATCAAAGAATGTTCTTGCTGACACCTTATACAGCTTCTTCCATCCCTTAAGCCCATCAGTTTAAACTATTCCATGTTCACTGAAGCTAAGGCCTCTTGGGAGGCTTTTAATGGTGGTAGATTAGTATTCACTTTAAAACAAAAAGACTAAATGATGAATGGGTGTGCATTGGGACAAAGCAATTTTAGGTTTTTATGTTTTGTTTTGTTTTCTGGAAAATAGAGTCACTGGGAGTTTTTTCTAACAGAAATGTAAATACTGTGTTGACTGTCTCTTCTTTTTTTTTTTTTTTTTTTTTTTTTTGATAAAGAGTTTCACCCGGTAACCCAGGCAGGAAGTGCCGTGGCTTGGTCATAGGTCACAGCCACCACAAACGCACCCGCACAACACCACCGACCTCCTCAGCCACCCAACATGG